>OY720444.1:4818581-5035193 GCA_963082915.1 Dolichopus griseipennis
TATATATATATATTGTACATATATTAAATATATAAAAATTTATTTTTTAATTTGAAATGTAAAAAACACATTTTTTTTTTTTTTGCCTAAACTATGACAGAAAATTAATATAAAAAAAAATCATCAAAAAAAGTACAAAAAAAACCGACGTAAAATAAAAGAAAAAAAATAAACGGGAGCTGTCATTCATTTCGGAGACCTCCTGTTGATTAAAACCGTTTTTATTGTTTGTCGTTATTAAATGAAAATGAATTGAAAATAATACGCAGTACAGAGTACATCAGTATTAAAAAAAAAAATAAACTGCATTTTGATGGCCGTCGCATACATTTTTTTTTATTTTAATTTTTAACTTTTAATTTCTGTTTTTTTTTTTTTTTTATGTAATTTTTCGCTTATTTTATTCAAGAACCAACGAATATAGAGTGATAGAAAGAGAAAGAGATAAGAGAGAAAAAAAAAATTTGGTAAAAAAGAAAGAGAACGAATAACATCCGCAAAATTAATTTCAATTTAATGGAAAGTTTCACAAAAAAATATATATGTACATATATATATATATATATATATATTATAATGTGAAGTTCAACGTTATTTAGTTCTTTATTTTTTTTTAATGCGTTTTTTTTTTTTAATTTTGGCAGAAATCTGCATGCAGTCGTCATTTTTTTTTTTTGATTAAAGGTGATGATGTTGAATGGTAAAAAAAAAGAAAATTAATATTATAGGTAATAATAATAATTTGTCACATATAACAGTTAGTTAATATAAATGATTTTCCTATATTGTTTTGTAATTAAAAATTTATAAAAAGGACATTTTTTTTTGTTCAAAAGGATTTGCATACTTGTAATTGTTGAGAAAATAATAATTCAAGAATTAAAATACTGCAGGAGATTTTAATTGTGCAATGTATTCTGCATTCAACACAATTTAAATTTTTCAAATAGACTTAAGAAATTATATATTAGATTTAAATTGATCCTTTTTTGATGAAAAAAAAAAAGGATTAAAATTTAATTAATATTTATTTTTTGGACTTGTATTCAAAATTTTAATCCTTTATACGATGTAATGTATGATTATTACTCACATACTCACATATTGCTACAAAATATTCATATCCTTTTAATAAATGGCTTTTATCCTATTAATAAACAGATTTTAAAACCCATTAGATAATTTTTTTCTACATATAATACCTTTAAAATCTTTCTCAAATCAGGACACAATTTAAGTGGTAAACTACTTTTTCTTGCGGTTAGAAAATTCCTTATGTTCAAAAAATTATCATCACTTTACAAAATTATTATTACTTATAAATTTCTTCCTTGTTTCTTTGTATTTTGTATTTTTTTTTTACTTTTTTTTATTTTTATTGTTATTATTATGATTGTGTTATTAAAGAAAAAAAAAATCGCTTTTCCATTTCCATAAAAATAATCATCAGTACAACAATAACAATAATAATAACAAAATGATAATGTTGCTAAATATATATTTTTTTTTTGTAGAGATATGGATGACAAAAATATATTACAACAACAACAACAACCACAAAAAAAAAACCACTTAAACATCCTGTGCTAAATTAAAAGTATCGCAAAAACTGTTTTTTTTATTTCTAAAAATATACTAATATTTAGTTTTTATTTATATTAATGTATGAAATACAGTGGGGTTCTAAATAATAGGAACAGTAATGTGATTTGTCTTACCTTTGGAGTCAGTTGAACATTTGGAGGGCTGTGACTCTTGAGTTGCACTAATCACATAAAAATCAAATAATGAATTTTTCACATTGAGTGAAATTTAATAATAAGTTCTGGGCTCTATTTCGCTAATCACTTATCACTAATAAAAAAATAATTTTGAGTGATTTTTTGAGTGAATCTAATTACTAATCAAAGTTAATTGATTTGTTATTAAAATACGGGCTTATTGCAATAAAAATATTTTAAAAAGAGGGGTCAAGTACAAGACAAAACTGATTATTTGATAACTGATAAGTAATTGGTTTCAATTTAGATAAATGGATCATTAGACTCATTTTGATTAATTTATTTGTTTCTATTTTATACTATTTTGTATATATTAATATTGACACTTCCTACCTTTAGAAAGTCAAAGTATAATAAGTAGGGCTCTAGAAAGTAAGATACATAAGATATTGCTCTTATCAAGAAAAAAATACTTAACTTAATGGCAAATTAACTCAATTTCAGAAAGAGGAAAACAACCGTACATAAAATCCGCTATTCATTTAGATATGTGATATATTCACCCACTTTTTCTATAAGTAGGGTGCTATTTATTTCGTTGTTTTTTTTAGATGATTTGTAAAGATTTTCAGCTTTTTATTCATCTTTGTTATGTCCTTGAAGCTCATGAGTAGATCTTTTCTCTTAAATATTTAATTCTAAATGTATTGATTTCCATCTTATTTGTCATAAAATTCCAGAATTTCTTCTTTTTTGACCTTACTTGGGTTCGATTTTTTGAGTTTTTAAATTTTAATATAAAGAAATATTTATTATAATAAATTAAACTAGATAACATATAATACTAGGCTGTATATAACTGAATGTCATTCAAACATGTATGAGTATAATAGACATAGAAAAAAAACTCAATTTTTGAGTTTAAAAACTCATTACTAAACTCAAAAAATTTATGTGAAATCTAATTCAATTTTAAAATATACTTAGTTAATTTAATTATTCAGCTATGCTTAACATCTTACATTAAATTAATGAGAACTTTGTATGTATTACAACAGAAACTATACAGTCCCTAAAAACTCTCAATAGATTCAACATTTCTTCCCACAAGTGTATTTGAGAACTTTTTAAAGTAGTTAGTAGGTAAAGTTTAAGATAAAAATGTTTTTTATATTAGTTGGGACATAATTTTTTTTTTATCTCTTCCCATTTTTCTTCTGTTTTTTTTTTTTTCTGCCATTTTTCTTTTTATTTTTTTTACTTCTTATATATATATATATATATTATGTATATATATACATATTATATATTTTTTTTAATTTATTTTCCTGACCAAAGCAGTAAAGACATTAGAAGTAAAAAAAAAAAATTAAAATGAAAGTAATTTAAAAGCAATCTAAGAAGAATCCATTTTGTTGATATCGTCGCATATACGACTCCGAAAAAAAAAACAAAAATAAAAAAAAAAATGGAAAAATTAAGAATAACGGTAGGAAACCTTAACTTTAGTTGATTCTCATCTTTAATATGAACATTTTCGTAATATTTAATATATATATAGAGAATATTAAATGAGTAGAAAAGAGATAGAAATAGAATAAGAAAAAAAAAATATCATTAGTATAATGTCATATAAATATACCAGTTTATAAATACATATATATATATATATATATGTATAATGTACATATATAATATTATAAAGTAACTGTTGTTTTTTTTTTAAACTTATTTTTGTACACATATAGAGCAAATATGAATCTATAGGTATGTTATTTATATTATATAAGTACATATATATATACATATTGTAATAATATGTTTATGGAAAAAAAGCCATTTTCATTTTGCGTTACATTAACTGTTTTTTTTTTTTGTTTTTATTGTTTTTTTTTTGTACTTCTTAATACTCCATCAGGCTTTCATACACATATTTAATGGCAAATAGTAAAAGAAAGAAAATTAAGTAAAAAATAATAAAAACAAATAAAATTAAAAAATTATATTACAAAATGGCGGTAAATACCGTAGAATAGTTTCTTTTGTGATTTTTTTTGGAATTTACAAATTCGGATGATTGATATTAGCGTAACAATATGCTTTCATAACTGTATTTCCTCATTTTTTGTGCAATATAGTATAGGTTTCGCATTATTAAATTTATTTCAAAATTACTTCAAGTACGACCCTTTCTCGTGATTAAATTTTTCCCAGCTATTGAGATTGTATCGGATTAATTGGATAAATTTATTAAAATTATAACAAAAATTAAGTTAGTTGTAAGTTTAATATACTTTTAAGACTTAATCAATTTCTGAAGCCCTGAACTTTTGAGATCATTTACTTTTGGAGACTTATATCCATTTCTGGAGACTAGGTAAACTAATATCAATGCGGTATCAATGGAAGATTAATTAAACCTTTTTAGTGTTAATTAAGAGTTTAATGCAATAGTTTAATAAAAGTGTGCTAGGTACATACTGTGTTTTAAACTTTGATATTTAAATTTATAATGTGCAGTTTCAAAATTATAGCTTTAGCAGCTTAAAAGAGGTCCTTTTGGTCTCTAATAGCAGCCTTATATTTATTTTAAATTTGGCATAAATTGGTAATTAAGTCACGAATTCCTTAAGTTTCCATTTGTTTGATGTAAATATATGAAAGTTATAATTATTTTGTAAGAACCTTATCAGTAATCTAGACTCAAGATATGAAGAACCGAATCATTTTATAAAATGTATTTAAGGAAACTAATATTCAATCTATAAATCCTAACTAAAATCCAGACAGATGAGAAGGGTGTGAAGGAAAAAAAGAACACAGGAGTGGTTTTTTTTTTAATATTGCTTCTGCACATATATGTAATATTTATATAAATTATATATATATATATATATATATATATACATATAGAATATGAAATGTTACCAAGCTTTCATGTCCAGAAAGATTAAAATGAAGCAGAAAAAAAAACAACAACAAAAACAAAAAACAAACTAAAAAGTTTTAACATTTTGTTGGATGGTTTTTAGTGTAACTGCTACTGCTGCTACGCTTTCTCCTCCTATATAACTTAACTATACCATTTTTTTAATACATATATATGTATAAATATATATATGCAATGAACATATATATACTGCATACTGGTTCGTAGCCTCAAAAAAAATAATATAAAATAAAATCCAGAATATATATATATATATAAAACAGGAACCATTAGGGATTCTCTTTAACTTTATATGATGATCTATATATAAAGTTAAATATATAATCTACATATATATATATTATATGTTATATATAATATATATTTAAGGCAAAAATAAATAAAAATTGTTCTATATGGAATTTTTTTTACGTATACTCATAAATGTTTAAATTTTAACTCTAATAAAATTCACATGAGTATATATATACACATATATACACATATATATGTAATTTATAAATATATTTATAAATATTTATAAGAGTCCTTAATGCAGCATTAGTGCTTTCGTCCACTTGTTTTATATTAATTTTTATTTTTTTGTTTTTTTTTTATTTTTTTTTAATTTTTGTTGTTGTTGTTGTTGTTGCCTCCATTTTCTTATACGTAGTATTACGTACTTTTACATACTGTACTTACTTCTAATATTATATGGTATGTTAAAAATTATATATATATAAATGTATACATATCTACTTAATAATTTTAGACACACAGTAAAACAAAAAACAAAAATAATCGTATGTGTTTGAAACAAGGACGACGTGATTCTCTCTATGGAATTTTTTTTTTTGTAGTTTTTTTTTTTTTATATTTTGTTTGGAATATGGAAGCCCAAAATAACTTTGGTTGGCATAAATATGAAACCCTTGGGGCTAATATATATAGAGTATATTTTATTTAAATATAAAATATTACAGGGTGTTTAATAATATTTTACTAGGAAAAAGTGTGAAGATCTTTGATTTGTAAATTCACCAATAGTGTGTTATTATTAAAGTGGTTCTAAAATCGATTGAGTTGTATACTAAATAAGTATCTAGAAGATCCTTTTTCTAAATATCATGTCCTTTATTGAAGTCAATAGGAATTTATTTGTTCTTTTAATAATTGATTTTTGCTTTGCGATTGATCAGTCGCCTAGAACTTGCATAAAAGATTACAGGACATTCAAATTTGACGTGAGTTTTGGAAAGAGAGTTCAATCAATTTCTAACGAGCCAATTTAGAAGAGTTCTAACTATTAAAAACGATATAAATTATTTCAGTTACAAAAACCTGTGAGTAAAAAGCTTTTGTCCATATAAGCAATTATCGGGTAGAATTCCATTATTTTAAGTTAACAAGCCAAGGAGTTGCAATATCTAAATCGGGTAGAATTCAACAATTTAATTGAAAAAACCAAGGAGTTGCAACATGAAAATATTTTGGATGTTGGCTACAAGAAGATGATAAGTTAAGGAAACATGGATTTGAAGAGTAAGTAAGAGTATAATTATATTTTGAGCATTCGAAATGTGTATCTTAAGACAAATGTTGAAAATATAGTGAACAGAATATATTGTAGTATGAACCACTTCTAATATATAATAAAACGGTAGTTTAATTCATTTAGCAACTGATCACTTCAAGGTTATAGACAGTGCCCAGAATCACATATGATCAATAACATCTAATTGAGAATAAATATCCAAAGAAAAAGGATTTAGAGACTTAAGGATCAAGTTTTTAAAAGATTGAGGTGTAGGTCCAATTTATTATATAATAAAATTATAGAACAACTCATAAAACACCCTGTACAATTTTATTTTTAAAATACACGAAGGTGAATCATAAATATATGTATATATATAGTATATATGTGTATAAAAACTTTATACTAAATATAGATATTCAATGATATGATGCATCATACAAGATAAACTTGCCTTTTAACTAAAAAGTTTATATAGAAAGTTTGTTAAAAAAATTAAACTTTTTTTTTTTTGTGTGTTATTCATTCCCCCCCACCCATCTCTTTCTGAATTTTTCTATCTTTTTCAGTCTCATTTTCATTTTGTTGTTTTTGTGTCTGATTTTATAAGGGGTTTTTCTGTTCTGTTTTTAGAATTTTATTGCTTTTTATTTATCAAAATTTCAAAAAAAAACATTTTAGAAAAACTCACACCGACTCTTTTTTGTTGTGTTACAGTTTGTTATAAACAAAATATAGGAATAAAAGTCTAAAGTACGTTTGTCCAGGTTTCAGGATATTTATGGTATCACATCTTTACATATATATATATATATATATATATATATAAAAAAACAAAACCAAAAAGTAAAACAATATTTTTATTTAAAACATTTTGAATTTTTCAAAAAAAAATATTCATTTTGAATTCAAATAATTTTTTTAAAATAAAAAAAATAAAAAAAAATTGTTATTAAGATACATGAGACGGAAGTCATAATAGAAGTAGATACTATAGTAAAAGTAATAATGGTAGGAGTAGTTGTTAAAGTAGTTGAATTATTGTTAAAGTGTTGTTTTTCAAAGTAGAAGTCTAATTTTAAAACAAAAGATGGAAATGAAAAACAATAAAATGGAGATGAAAAATAAAAAGAAAATTTATACATATATCAAAAAAATAAAAAATTGTTGAAAAGGTCAATTTTTTTTTTTGCATTTTAAAACTTTTTTTTTATGATAGCATGTAACTTTTGTTAAAAAAAAATTATTTAAATTTAAACTTTAATAAAATATTAACTTGTATTTAATTTGTTTGTATAGTAAAAACTTATTACAAATGACTTACAAGAATAAAGTCGGAGAGTTTAAGGTAACCATTTTTTAATAGTTCCCAAGGGGGAAGTTTTGGAAATATTTCTAACCAAATATCAATAAATCAATAACTTAATCATTTAATCGTTGTATTAATCCACTTAACGTGGATTTTATAAATTTAAATTTATATTAAATCATGTTCGAAAAATAGTTTTAAAAAAAAAGAGGTCCTTAAAATATCCTGAATTACTTTACTAAATAAAATAATCAATTATATGTATCGTAAAAGTTGCCTTAAGCCCTAAGAAAGGCTTTTATATAAGGCTCAATGTTTTAAGCAAATTAAGTTCAAGTTTTATCATAGTTGTGAAAATATATAAAGAATCGTTCTCTGTCTTAATAAAGTTTTGCTTTTAGTGATGCCCATTTTAATTTTGTGAACTATTTTAGCTTTTTCCAAAATTATTAATTCTTTTAAAAAAAGAATATCAATTTTAAATTGTATTAAAATTAGATATAAAATCCTTAACACCAACGTATAATCCGTCCTTAACACAAGAACATAACACCAACAACTGTTCAACTGTTATAGTCTAAAACCCTGTCTAAATATAACATTTAAAATTTATTATTACATGCTATACCAGATCTGACCAATGGCGTAGTGGTAAAGACGCCGCTTTTCATGTGGAAGGTCTCGGCTTCAAACCCCGGTCAGAACATATCCAATAAAAAAAATATCGTAAAATTGTTTAATTATATCGTAATAGTTTATATCGTAATATAAAATAAGATTTAATGGCGCAGAAAGTTAACATTTGTGCATTCATATTTCATAACCTTATAAAACCAGATTTATAAAGATTAAGTACTCAAAATATTCCTGAAATATTCATTCGCGAGTAATGATTTCAACTTGAAGTAATGAATAATTAAATGAATTAAAATTTATTACAGTTAATTAATATTACATTTTTTCAGTATACTTTTATTTACAAAATTCTCAAGTGTCCCTTTTGAAAGACAAAAAAAGAATGTGATTAAAACGCAGTTTTAAACAATTTGATTGATGACATTGAAACACTTTGATAATTAAGGTTCAAATTTAAAAAACAAAAGATATTTAAAAATATTCTGTAATTTTTTCAACTATAAGTTTATAATACCTTTACTAAAAAGTGTTTTATAAAAATCACACAAAACTGCATAGTTATATTTAAAATTAAATTGAAATTTATAAATGGGATACTGAATCCCATTATATCGAGGGAATATGAAAATTGTAAATTAAACTAATATGGAATTGGTATACCCTATGTACTCAAAAATTATGTATATATATTATACATTACATATAGGTATATCTTTATTATTCTAAATGACACTAATCAATCTTTTAAGAAGAACAATTTAAGTTAAAAAAAACTTATTATATATATATATATATATACAAAAATATACGCAATTTAAAAATCTAACCCTTTCTTAAAAATCAGTTAATCACATCTTACATTTTATACATATATATTTTTCATTTCAAGTATCCCATGAAATTTTTTTTTTCTAATTAAAAGAAACTGTCATATATTCGTCATATATATATATATATATTTTACACCTTTATATTAATTTTTGCCTTTTTGCGCATTCAATATGAACATATATATAAATATATATATATATAAACATTTAGAAAACCTGTCTATAAATTTCAATTTATAACTCTGAAGGGAGAATAGGTACTTATTTTCTTAAATTGAATCGCAAATGAAAAAGTGATGACATCCTAATTCTATATATAATATTTACATGTATATATATATATATATATATATAAAATTATTTGTTCCCATTTACAATTGAAGGTATATTTTAGGTCTTAAGTCAACTCTTCTTGATTGTCTTCATATACGAATTCATATATTCCTTAAAGTTTAAAAATGAAATTTAAATAAATAAATTTATATACCTATGTATGTATGAATTAAAGTCACAAGTCGTCTCAATTTTTTTTTTTTTTTTTTTTGACATGTGCTAATGTCTTCTCATAAACAGAGATGTCAGTTCTATGTTTTTTTTTTTTATAATGCATGCATTCATTCATTTCACACATGCTTGCATACCATAATTATTCATTAAAAAATAAAAAAAACGCAAAAAAAAAATAGAAAAGGCGAGAAATTTGTTTTTTTTTTTGAGAAATGAAGGTGACAATAATGATTAGAACCCATCAGATACAATTGAAAAAAAAAAACATAAAGGTAATAATAGAGTAAAAGAAAAACAGAACAATAAGAATAACAAAAAAAAAAGTATTATCACTATATTCTATACGGAAATAACTTTAAAATTTGTTTGAGTGTTTGTATATACAATTTTTGTACCTGTCAATCATACTTAGGAATCATACAAGATTAATTTTTTTTTCCATAGTTGTTGTTGTAGTTTTATTTGATTTTTTTTTTTT
Source organism: Dolichopus griseipennis (assembly GCA_963082915.1). NCBI lineage: Eukaryota > Metazoa > Arthropoda > Insecta > Diptera > Dolichopodidae > Dolichopus > Dolichopus griseipennis. The sequence goes on from OY720444.1 coordinate 4,828,529, forward strand.
TTGTATAGTGTGAAGGAATTCGTTCTTTTTTTTTGCATGCATTCATATGGTTATTATTAAAAACAAGTAATGATAAAAAACCAAGGGTTTTTAAAAAAGCACATTTTCAAAATAATAAGTATAGTGCTTCATTCTAAGTATTTAATCGGAATATAATGTCCAAGCTTCAATATTAACGTTTAAGGAAATATATACGTTGGTGACTAAGTTACTGCTTACTTATAAAAACAGTAAATTTTTTACTTTAAAGTTCTAATAGCCCTTCAATGGGGAAGGTTGTCAAATTTCTCAAGGACCTAACTTCATCTAACCCCCCCCCCCCCTCTCTCCATTTTTGTAGTTTCTAGGAAGTAAACCAAAATTTGGGATTTTACTTAAAATTTTACTATTTAAGCAAATATGGTTAAAACTGAGAGACACTTTCTTAAATTTAAAGAACCGCTTTCAAATTTAAGAAAATCTTTTAACATATGTTAAAGTATAATGTTGGACCTTAAAATTTTGTATATTAACGAAAAAAAATTTGAACAAGTATTCAAGTTAGAGGTGTTTAAAAATTGCAAAATTTCAATTTTCGAGCCCGGATAGCTGCTAAACAGCAGGCTTGACAAAAAAATTTTGTTATCTGAGTCCTACTACTTTATAAGGATCTAACTTTTCCTAAAATTTCAAGACCCTAGCTTAAACTGTTTAGAAGATATGTGGGGCCAAAAATTTTGCAAAAATTGATTTTCCATAATGGTAAATTTTAGGAGCGTATGGAAACCCTAAACATTTGTGTTTTAAAAATTTATAAAGTTTATTGAACCAGCTATCTTTTGCGTTTTCAAATTGAAAATACACCTAATAGAACTCTTGTTAAAAAAATTTGAATATAGAGATTTTTCCAATTTTGGGGGGCTGCAGCTCCCTAACGGGTGGAGCTGCAGAAAAAAATTCTTCTACGAAATTATTTATTTTGTAATACCTACTCGTCTTAAAATTTCTTTTCTCTATTTCAAACGGTGTAAAAGTTTTTGTAAACATACGGACAGACGGACAGACGGACAGAGTGAAACTATATAGGCACATTTTTACAAAATCTTTTGAAAATGTGCTAAAAATGATGAAGGAATACTCGTACAATAAAAAAAAAAACAAATAGTACTGTAAATTAAAAAAAATGAATTTTTTTGACTTTTATTTTGTTGCAAATTTAAAAAAAAAAGTCGTGAAATCCTTTCAAAAAAATTTTTTTTTTTGATTTTATTTTTATTTGTAGAAGACTAAAACTGAACTCGAATTTCTGATAATAGTTTTTCTTTTGTTCTGTTGATAATTTTTTTTGTTTTTTTTTTTTTTGAAGTAAATGATGTTATACGCACTTTGATGTTGTACACTGTAGTACAAAATAATCAATTCATATTTGAGTCATCACGTAAGCAACAAGTTTTCTAGCTACTTAAGAAAATTGTAATATTCAAATAATTGTTTTTTTCATGTTTATATCAATATTTTTGCGTACCTGGAATGGTCCTAGCAGCCGAGGGTAATACTAACATTACTTGAAACTCTTATTTAATATTAGAAATCTAAATAAATAAATTAATTAAATCGTAGCGGTCACGTTGGGTGTCAAATAAGTAATGAATATTTCTGGCAGCATTATTTGACACTTGCAATAGCTGTCAAAAATTTTGATACTTGTAATAGCTGTCAAAATTGTTGATACTTGCAATTGCTGTCAAGAATGTTGAAACTTGAAAGACATTTAATCAATCATTGGCACTGGAAATATTGAGAAGCCGTTACTTGAAAAAAATGGAGTACAATCATGTCAGACTAAAATGTAACTGTACTTTTATTTTATAATTATTAGTACAGTTGGAAATAATTAGTTGCAATTATTCGCGATGTCATCAGTTTTGATCGCGTTAGTAAAAATTATGTGAAGAAAAAAATATAAATGTAGAAATTGCAATTTGACACTTTTGTTTACTTGAAAGATTGAAAGAACGTTTTAAATAATATAGCAAATTTATAATTTAAGAATTTAAGTTTATAGGATAGATAACTCGCGGTGAATGCCTTGTATCTTACAAAATTTAATAAATTTGTAGTCCAGTAACACTAAGTACTAATATCAAGTACTAGCAAAATATAATTAAAAACAGTTCGTGCGAATAATTAAAATATTAAAAATTGAAGCTGTGAACTAATTACTATGAATTCAATTACTGTCATACGATAGAAACTCACAGTACTCTTCTTAATGATGATCAAAGAATTATAATCACTTGTTGCTTTAATTTTGAACATTACTGTAAAACGAAAACCCAAAATATAAAGTAAACCATCAAAAGAAAGGGTGACAAGACAAGAAACTCTTTTTTTTTTTATCTATATAAGTCATCTTATAACGGGAAAAAAATAAACTAACTTTTCAATTTTCTATTCTTTTGCATATGCAATTCAAGAACTTTCAATAATCAAAAAGAAGTTCTTAAAAAAAAATTTTTTTTTTTCTTTTTACTTTGAAAATGTCAAAAAAAGATGAAGGAATCAAAATCTTTTTCTAATCATATTTCTTTTTAGTTTTGTTCTTAATTCCTGATAATAAAAAGACAAAAAAGACACAAAAATTCTGATTGATGTGCGATTAAAAGCAGGATTCAATCCTATGCAACTTTGTTTTAATTTCATCAACTCTTTAAATGCATTTTTTGATTATTCCCAAAAAAAACAAAAAAAAGGGATTTGGTAAAGAAATAATTAATTTGTTCCAAAAAAAAAAAAATGGAAAAAACAAGAAATTCCTTTGCAAGAATTTCAAGAAGAATGCCTATGCCTATGTTTTAAGAGTTCCAAAAAAAATGCATGGATAAAAAAAGAATTCATTTGAATAATGCTTGTATTTAGTGGGGTCATTTAAAACTTAATTAAAAAAAAATGGATTTTTTTGATATCTTGAAAACCAGATTTAATAATATTAGTTTTGGGTACTGGGATTTAAAAATTTACATTTTGGAATCTGCAAAAAAAATTTGTATTGAATTGACTGCTCATAAATGAAAAAATGGTGAAACGAATGATTTAAATGATTGATAAGATCTGAATGAGAGTTCTCTTATAAGAATTATTCAAATAGTAGCATCATTTTCTTACTTTGATACCAAATTTTAATCCTAAATTTATGAAAAAAATACTTTTTCTTTAAAAAATACTTTTAATCTTCCTTCGATTAGTTTGATAATCAAATATTTGCTTGCTTTGTATAGCTATAATATCGCCCAATTCAAACTCAAAGTGGAGATCAATGAGAAAATATTGTATTCTTAGTAATTAAATTATTTTTAATTTACTATTATTTAAATTCAAACATACCAACAAGTTTTCTACCAATTGTGATCTCCCAAAAACCTTTCATTCTAGTTTAATACTGAAGATTTATTTATGATCTGTGACTGCATTTTATGATATTTTATTTTATTAGATATGATCTGATCGCGACTTTAATCTGAGACTTTTGAAGAGTCGGTACCTTAACGACTGCGTCATTGGTCGGATATTTGATATACAATTACTTTGACAATAAGAGATCTGCTGTGTGTTTTTAAGTAGAATGTAAAATGTCTTAATTTCAAATCCATTAAGATATTTTTTCATTTGTAATCAAGACATTTATCAACCACTTTATTAATATTTAAGTTATGGGTTACAGTAAAAGTTAAGGACTCGAACCAAGACATTTATCAATCATTTTATTAATATTTAAGTTATGGGTTACATTAAGGGTTAAGGACTCGAATCGGAAATTCTCTTGTGTCTTGAAAATGTCTTGTGCTCCAACCACTCTAACAACTATTCAGCTTTACTAAATAATCTATGTTAAATATTAAAAAATTTTAGTAAATATTTTATTCTAACGTTATTCTAACGGTTTAAACTTTAAAAGAAACAGTTATTATTAAATCATAAAATACAATACCCACAATTGAATTCATTAAAATATTAAAATTCATCATAATTAAAAATTTCAAACAAAAAAGAAAAACCAAAAGAACACAACCACCATCAACTCTTCAAAAATTTTGATTTTTCAATTGGTTTTTCTTTTAGATTTCATTGAATTAGTCATTGTTACTTACACAGGATCAAATGTAATTTTGCAAAAATTGAAGTCTTGTTTTATTTTTCACTCCAAATTTTTATACCCGTATGACTATATAGTCAAAGGGTATAATAAATTTGCCATTACGTTTGTGACGCAGAGAAGGAGGGGGGGTTGATATAGAGTCAAGTGTATGGATCGGATCAGAATCGAAAAATAAATCGATTTAGTTATGTATGTCCGTCCGTCCGTGTGTCCGTCCGTCCGCACGATAACTCAAAAACTAAAGGAGCTAGGATCTTAAATTTACGCAAATTCGTTTTTTTGCAATAGCCGTCATCGCTATTTAAATTCAGCCATTTTGGTCCATGGGTTCGGGTAGCTCCCATACAACTTCTTTTTTTATATGAGTATTGCTCTGAACCTATTATTTTTATCATAGCTGCGTGTCCAAAATTGCCAAAAAGTAGTTTAGTTTTATGGCCAAAGTTTCTGCAAAATTTGGTTGGTCTACTGCAGAGGGTTCGACTAGCTGGCATACAACTCCTTCTTTTATGTGAGCATTACACTACACCTAATGAAGCTGGGTGTCTGAAATTTTGCCAAAAATTGTTTAGTGTAATGGTATGTTTGAAATTTTGCCAAAAGTAGTTAATCGGATGATATAATGTCTATCTTACGGTCATACGGGTATCCCAGAGTTGGCACAGTCTACTCTACTACACTCTTCCTCTTTTTTTTTTATTTTTGTTTTGTTTTTTACAAATTGAGTGCAAACTTCACCTTTTTTTTCATTTTTTTTTTTTTTTTTCAAGGAGTGTAATTTAAAAAGTACATTTTTTTTTATATTTTAGTGTTTGCACAAACATTCATTCAATATTTGTACACTTATGTTTATTTATATTTCTTCTTATTTTTGTATTAAAGATTACTTTTAAAATATATATATATATATACATGTATGGATGTACAAATATTCTTACCACTTATGCTTTCTTTATGAATACATATTTGCTAACATTTCAAGCCTTGTAATTTATGTTGATGGTGATTGTGGTGATGGTAATGGTGCTCCAATATAAGAAAATCCAAAGAAATTAAATCAAAAATAATAATAATAATAATAACAACAATCAAATATAAGGAAAAAATTGTAAATGAAAATTTTGTAGAATTAGATAGAAGGAGAACAAAAAAAAAAAAAAATTTGTGAAAATTGAAAATGAAAATGTAATGGAAAAACCACAGCAGGATATACCGAGGACACCTATAGAGAGAGTGAGTGGTTTTTTTTTTCTTGTGTTATTTGTGTTTTTTTGGTCTATAAATATCAGCATCATCATCTACAATTCTCAAATATACAAATAAAAACGAATGTACCGTTATATAAACAGTAATATAGAAACATATATCCGTTTGTCCTTTACCGTTAATAACTGTAAACAAAAATAAAAACTTAAAAGGAAAGTATTACAGAAGAAATATAGTAAATGTATTATGATTACAAGGATGATTACTTTAAAAAAAAAATTGGGTTGTATTCCACATTGGAATCTATTACTGATATTCTTTATTGGGATTTTGAATGTCGTCAGAATCATATGCGGGTATTATTCCGAAAAATCGGAATAAAAGAGAAGGAACACTATTCTGTATAAAGGAAGTACTTAAGCAAAAGGTTAAGTACTTCTAGTTCAAGTACTAAAATTAACGTAGTTATTTCAAACCTATATCAAGTCATTGTTAATTGTATTCATAAGCTGTTATTTTATTGGATGATTTGACTTTTCGGTAACACACCCAACATCAAAATTATTATCATTATTACAAATTTCAATCATTAATATTTTAGTTATACAAGTATACATACAATAGTAATCATCATCATTATGATTATTATCATTAATATCATAACCATTAGTAATAACAGTATTTTCTACTAAAAGTATTCAATATTTTACCTATAGTTTTTTTTGTTTGTTTTTTTTTTGTTTTTTTTTTCCTGATTTACTGCCAAATACAGAATTTCCGAATGTATTTTATTTACTATTTAAACATACATAGTATGTAATTATACTCTTGTATACAGTTGTGGAAATAATTGTTTGGGCGGGAAATATTTTTATTAGAAAATCGAATTTAACGGCAAGATAATCGATGATTGAGAGGAAATTTATCATGTCTCATGCTTCTTAGTTTAAAATCTATAAAGTATACAAGAAAATGGTCACCATATAACCTGAATTGCATAACGAATTCTTTCAAATCAATATAATGTCACCAGCTGTCTATGAAACAATGCTAAGATTTTTATTCGTTCAAGAAGCATTAAATGGAGTATAGAAATAAATTGCAGACTCAACCACTTTCAATAACAACAAAAGTTAATAATTTTTGTAAAATTTTTATTATTGCATTTAAAATAATTTCCATAACTGTATCTAAATAAATATTAGCGATGGAGTCTTTATTTTTTCATTTTTTTTGTTAAATTTTAAAATAATTTTAAGATTGGGAGGTACTTTATTAAATATAGCAGGCCAGCAGCAGCTATATGATGTTAGTATTAGCCAAATATCATAAATCTTTAAATTATTAAATATATATATATATATATCTTTACATAAACCTGTGTATATATTTATATACATATACGTATAATTATAGTAATACCTGAAATTCTAGGCAAAAATCCAAAAAATAAAAATGAAATGTACTCAAATTTTACATGGACAAAAAAAAAGAGTGGTTTTTAATTTTTTTTTCAACATTTTCATGTTGCTATTTCTTTTTTTCATTCGGTAAATAGAAAAAGAAAGAAAAACAAAAAAAAAAAAAATTAAAATAGCAAAAAAATAAAAAACAAAAAATACAAATGTAAAAAACCTCAACTCTGTTATGTTGTGTATTTTGTCTGACATTTAATTTTTGGATTTTAATTGGATACTCAGCGGTTGGCTTCAAGAATATTTTTCTATGTTTTCTATGTTATTTTTTTCTGATTTTCTTTTTTTTCTTTTTTTTAATGGAATGAAATGGCAAAAAAACTGTTTTAAAATTGAAAGAATATAAAACTTAGCGTTACTTATAAGTTATGACTGTTTTAACCCCACATTTTGGGTTAAAAATGAGGACATATTATACTAAAAATTAAATAAATAACTGGTACTTGTTTAACCATAATGATTACTCACTGAATGTGTTCAGTTGTAGGATTTTTTTTATTAAAGACAATGAAATCTTCAAAACTGTTATGAAAGCACACTTTTATACAGCTAATTCTTTTAATTAGAGACTAATTAAAACTGTTTTATTTAATTAATTCAGTGGCTATAAGAGTTTCCTATTAAATTCCGAATAGAGAACTAAATTAAAATTGGTTTTAATAATAAAGGCGTTCAAAAGAATTTTTAAAGTGTTTTGATAAACTATTTGCCCTTTCCGTTAATTGGTTCTTCTTCTTTTCTACCTCCTTTTGAAAAGAAGAGTTATGTAGTGAGACATCAATTTGTCAATTTCTTTCTAAATATGAATATAAATGTCCAAAATTCAAACGATTCTTTTGACTTGTGATTTAAATGTTTTCTTTAAAAGAATAAAGTTTCATTGTCATTTTAATTTAAACCTTTCGGAATTGCGCATTATTTTTTTAATTCCGAATTTTTTTTTATTCCGAATTTTTTTTTATTCCGAATTTTTTTTTTATTCCGAATTTTTTTTTTTTTCCGAATTTAGTTGGAACACATTTCTTTTGTCTTAAATATCAACTGTTTTATTTTCGGAGTTACTTATTAATCTATTTTTCTGTACAGAAAATTACCATTAGGTACTTGTAAAATTAAGTACTGGTGAATTTTCTTTCATTTTCTAAAATAACTCTGACACAAAAATTAAAAATACAAAACCTCCCATTCCAATTTATATACGAGTATACAATTCAAAACCCATTTATTAAGATTTTGTGTAGGTGAGCTATAAGTGATTCGTGGGTACAATAAATGAAATACCATTTTAAAAATTTGAATTTTGGGGCTGTCATTATCATAATTAAAATTTAAAAAAAAAAATTTTGCACTTCAGTATTTTTTTTTAAATAAATAAATTAATTTTATTATATCATTATAAATTAATTTTTCATGTTAGAAGGTGGAACTGGTAATACTTTTGATTGAATGAAAAAAATTTAAGAGAAAAGTTTAAAATAAACATTTTTTTTTTTGTGTAAAAATTAAAATTGTAACAAAATGTAGGCTCATTACTGAATAGATTTACTTTTAAAAGATTTGCAACCTACACTTTTTTTTATTAATTAATTATTTTACATTTTTAGTTACTAAAAAGTTTTGGATAGTAAAAATGGTCATTTTCTTATTATATGTAATGAGATTGTTAACTTTTTTACTAAATTTCTTTAATTAAATTCCATTTAATTTAAAGTGCTTTTCCAGTTTTTTGGAATTTTATTTTTATACCCAGAGTAATTTATATATTGAAGGCCATACTCCTTTTGTAAATTTCCTATTATAGGCCATGCTCTATTTGTCTTTTATAAAATATTAAAGAATATTTTCTTTCTAAATTATTAAAAAACCGCATGCAGAAACTATGCAGTAGATGCGTAATTTATGCAGAACAAAAGTAAGTAAAATTTTGAAATTTCGGAGTTTTTTGACATTCCGAATTTTTTGTCACACTTTTTTTTTGCATTTATTTAATAAAAACCTTTGGGTCCTTGAGATTTTAATTTAAAATTAATTTCAAAATTTTGAATTAAATTTGGTAAATTAATAAGTTAAAGTTATATGGAATTTTTTCGGAAACATCAAGTTTTTTTCCGAAAAATATAGTAAAGTCATACCGAATTTTTTCGGAAACATTGTTTTTTACGGAAAATATCATAAAAGAGCATTATTCCATCTCAACTGATCACATGTGTCTATTATATATTTTTTGAATCACTCTTACGTAATCATTCAAACCATTTCCTCTCTTTTAAGTCATAATCACTTCCCCAAGTCAATATCAGTTTTAGGAAAACTAGTGTAACATGGCCTCTAATAAAAATTTTGTTGAAATTTGTAAAACAACTTTTTTTTGACTTTTCGTTTATTAATTTTAAAAATATATTTACAATATCAAATAAATAAATTGAAAATAAAATTTTACTGAACCTACCATTTAAAGTTAAAAGTAAATATCATACATAATAAATTTTTGTATTTGGTAGGTATATATACTTGTAATAAATTTTCAAATTGAATCATGAGTTATTAATTTTCAATCTTTTATATGAATTTTCTTTATCCAAATAAAACTTTTTTGTAATTCAATACATATACCAAATATATTATTTTGTATATATATACATGTATAGAAGGACGTATGTGACGAATTTATCAATAATTAATTTTGTAATCCTTTCGATTTATATTTTTCATTTATTTTTTATTTTTCGGTATAAATAATAATAAATAATCATATTTTATTCCATTTTCGTAAAGTAAATACAAACAAACAATTTTTTTAAAATGTAACCATTTAAGAAAATATATTTATATATATATATACTTATACATTAATTTTTACAAATATATAAATGTATTTTCTTTTACTATGTTTATAAGACCAGGACTTTTAATTTATATATCCTTTAATATAAATTTGATATACATATGCTGATGCATATACATAATAACGCAATTGCAAAAAGTAACGCATGCAATGGAATCATATATACTAAAATACTCGAAAATATAAACGATGTGGAGTAGTTCCCCATTTACCAAAAAAAGTTTAATTTATTTTAGATACCCATATTAGATGCCCGTGTTAGATACTCGTATTAGGTACCCTTATAAAATTTTATACTTGTTTACTTTATTACAAGTATATACTCTTGACATCTCGAATGAATTTCATGCTTTTACTTCATTTGCAATTTAGACTCATCAGTATGTTAGTTCCTCTAACCTCTACTCTCCACGGCACTAAGTGTGAAGAAACATGCGCTTGTGTCGAAATCTGGATGAAAATAGTTTTAATTTTTAATATTATTCTTTTTCCTGCAATGTTTTCAGGAGTAGAATCAATAGTCTATTCTATCCTATTCTAGGCAGCTGTTGCACTCTAGCCACTATAATGTTTATAACCCGTTACGGGAAGATATAATTCCACGACAAGCTGGGTTTATAGATTTTGATAATGTTTCTTGAAGAGCTAAGAACTATTCTTCGTTTACTAAACACTCCCTCATATGTTTATTATGTGTATAGGTAAATCTAAGAATATTCGGAATATAAAGATTCCGTTTTACGGAAAAGCTTAAAAATGTTTTGATGATTTAAGAAAGCTTAAACTATGTAAGTAATTCTAAGTTCAATCATAATGCATAAATCCAAATATATTTTATAAGCTTCAATTTCTGTCCGCTGGTAGATACCATATTCAAAGAAGAAGAAGAAGAAGATGAAGCTCTAGAGGAAAATTTGATGAACTTGTACTATGGACTACTTGCTAAAGAAAGAAGCAATGTATGCTAGCATTAGGTAATTAGCGTCGGGAAGATAAAAATAATTTCTATTGGTATAACTAACTACAAACTTGAGTGTCCCTTGATAAAAGTTTATATATCATTTTTCGAGGGACATAGAAATCTTTCGAAAGCCAAAAGGTAGTGTGCAACTTTAACACCTAAAAACCATAACCCTTTTTGAATCAAACATTAGGATTGGACTTGCGATACAAATGAACAGCTTGGTTTCGAAAATAAAAATATGAAAGCATTATTGGGAATCAGGTTTGAGTCATAGGATTCTGGAATTATGACGGATAAGGGTTAGCTTCGACATTAGTACACTACTTCAATTTGAATTTTTGATAATTCAAAATATAAAATAAACCTCATAGCTAATAAAAAATTTACAAAATGATGAAAATCAAAATAAAGATTGGTATGTAGGGAAATGTTGTATAAATATATGTATAAATATATACATATAAGAAAAAACAACAAAAACATAGTAACATTTATTTAAGTAAAAAACATATATTTTTTAAATTATTATCCTTCAAGGCTGTAAATGCAATATACTCAACACACATATATACACACATATACAAATACACATAACAACCCATTATACAGAAAAGAATTCATTAAAAATTCTTTGACATACAAAAACAAAAATTTAATTTTTTTTTTTACAGTAAAAATAAACGAATTTTCATTATGCAATGGTACAAAAAAAAAAAATAACAGTAAAGAAACAGTAAATATTTACTAAAGAAAATTGTTATAATTTTTTCCAGAATATTTAAAAAGGTAATAACAAACAACATAAGGTCCTTCTCTATACATATATATATAACTATGCTAACTAACTTGTATATTATACTCAATTTATTTTTATAACCATGATTATGTTTGTTGTTTGCAATTTAAAAAAAAAGTAAACATTTATAAACAAACAAACAAACAAACAAACAAGTAAACAGAGTTAATAATAAAAAAAACCAAACAGAATCAGAAACCACTCTAAGCACCATATCACATCAGGAATAACTAATGCTGCCTATATAGTAGCAAAAATTTTTATTATTATTATTATTACTCCTGCTCTTCAGTTAAATAACAACAAACACAGAGGAATGAAGGTAAGAAAATTTAATCGTTTTCTCTATTTTTTTGAGTTACCAGTCAATTTAACCTTAACCGAATCCCTTAAGGTGCATGGGGGATCAAAGTAACTTAATTGATTTCTTTGATTACAAAATAATAAAAAAACTACTGTTTATTTATTAATGATGTCCTTCTTATGATTGGAGATTTTTTTTTAATAAAAATTCCAATACAGTAGTACTGGACATTTTTTAATTATCTGTATATATAAGTGAAATGTTGTGTTATATTGAAGTATTATGGAATTCATGATATGCTCTGCTATTGCGCTTTTGCTCCACTATTTTTAGATGTTGGATTCGAATTTTACCCATCAAACCTACAACTTATACAGAAGAAAACGTTCCCGAAGAAAATTGATTGCATAAAGAATTTGACTCTTTCCCGAAACTCTCGAGGTTTAGATTTAGGAGAAGAGGAAGAAAACCCGACGACATAAAAAAGAGCAGTGGTAAAAGAAATAAGCAGATACAAAATATCCTGGAAACCAATAACAAAAGCAGCAATTAACAAAAAAAATGTGGAGACTTTAAAAAGATGCTCAATGCTTCCAAAGAGGAAGCAGAATCGAAATAGATGTAGAAGATCCCCATAGATGATCGCCTATTGAAATTATTATCCAATACTTGTCACATTGTAGGACCAAGTTGGAAATTATGTCGGAAATGGAATGGAAATTATGTCGCTTGATGTTATGTCTCAGGTTAGAGGTTCTTTATATATATTAATATCAGGATTGAAGCAGGTCTTTGTTTATTAAGATGTCAAATTGTATAACAATTTCCTTCAATGATTGTCTTAAATCATATTTCATTCTGTGTTCTTTCATTCCTGCGTGAGATCCTACCAATTTTGCGAATCGTAGGATAAAGAAGTTTTGTATTCAATGTTTGAACATTTTTAGGCTCTCCATTTGGTTAACGCAAAAATAGCATCAAGGGCTTCCACAATAAGTAAAATAAAACTCAAATATATGTTAAAGTAACAACATTTTTTATTTGCATAATAATTGAATTTTAAATCACAACTCAGCATACTTAAAGATGCATTTTTTAAAACTAAGTACTCTATAAAATTCTTTTCGGAAGTTCATTTAAATAAGAATTGGGAAAGAAACCCCTTCAAAAATATTTTATTATTTTTTTTATTCATTAATTGATAACGAAAATATAATTTGTTTATGATATACTTAACCTATATTTTGGAATTTTTCTATTTTCATAAAGAATTAACGCACTGGGATCTATTTACCATTATAATTGTATACAGTTATTGTATGGTAAATCAGGACATGTTAAGTTTTTTTCGGGACATTATAATAAAAATATGAAAATATTCCGAAAAATAACGGAGTTCCCTGTAGAAATTTTTAAATTTTTGCATAATAATAAAATTAAAGCGGGAACCCCTTCTAATCATCAGACGATTTTTTTAACTCTCTTTCAATATCTTCAATTTTTAATAATTTTATTAATATATTAACCCTTTTATGAATTTAAAAAAAGTTACCATGTTTTACTTGTTCTGTTGTTAATAGTCAATTTCCCGCCACTTAAACACTCATCATTATTGCCACAAATATGCAACGCGATAGTATATTTCCCATTAGAATACATATTACATTAAAAAAAGAATTATGTAAAATATATGAATCTTAAGATGCAACCAAATATGAATATTAATATACAAGTAATGTAACAAGAACGATAATTATAAAACCGAATTGGCTGTTAACAACATCACACAAACATACAAAAAATTAAAATATTATAATAATAATAATCTTTAGGGAATATCTTAATAAAATGTATCTTATAAATTATCAAAATTAAATGTTTATAAATCTTTAAATGATGCGATATTTATACCCGTATGACTATATAGTCCAAGGGTATAATAAATTTGCCATTACGTTTGTGACGCAGAGAAGGAGGGGGGGTAGATATAGACTCAAGTGTATGGATCGGATCAGAATCGAAAAAAAAAATCGAATTAGCTATGTATGTCCGTCCGTCTGTCCGTCCGTCCGTCCGTCTGTCCGTCCGTCCGTCCGTCCGTCCGTCATCACGATAACTCAAAAAGTAAAGGAGCTAGGATTATGAAATTTTCACAAATTCGTTTTTATGCAAAAAACGGAATCGAGTTTGAAATTCAGCCATTTTGGTCCACGGGTTCGAGTACCTGCCATACAACTTATAATTTTATATGAGCATTACTCTATACCTATGGAAGCTGCGTGTCTGAAATTTTGCCAAAAGTAGTTTAGTATAATGGCCAAAGTTACTGCAAAATTTAGTTGGTCTACTGCTGAGGGTTCGAGTAGCTGCCATACAACTCCTTTTTTTATATGAGGATTACACTACACCAAATGAAGCTGGGTGTCTAAAATTTTGCCAAAAATAGTTTATTGTAATGGCCAAAGTTACTGCAAAATTTGGTTGGTCTACTGCAAAGGGTTCTAGTTGCTGCCATACAACTCCTTCTTTTATATGAGCATTACTCTACACCTAATAAAGCTGAATGTTTGAAATTTTGCCAAAAGTAATTAACCGGATGATATAATGTATATGTTACGGTCATACGGGTATCCCAGAGTTGACACAGTCTACTCTACTACACTCTTCCTCGTTTTTTTTATAATTGATGCTTTCTACATGATGATGGGTTGTTTTGTATTACATTCTAGGACCAATAATGATTCCATATGAGTATTACTTTAAAATTATCTCACCGTTTTATTTACATATACATATTATGTAAAATATATATGCACCATTTATGTACAGTTATTAATTTCCGTTTTTTTTACTGTAATATTAAACTGTATATTATAACGGTATGACTGTTAACAATGTTAGAGTCTATGATAGATTCCATTCTTATCACACAAAAATGTTGTTGAAATAATTCAAGAGCAGATAATTGTAATATTTTTTAAGTACAAACAATAAAACATTTTTAAACTCATTCCTTGATTTTTGATATTTGAATTAATTGTTATTATTTTTTAATAATTTCAAATGGCTTTTATTTGAAGAGGAAGAAGGTGTTATCTTGCGATATGATTCTTGATATTTATTTAGAGGACAGTGACACTCATAGGTAATATGATGCAATTCCTAATGATTGTTAAATCATCAATCGACATGAACTGTAATATCTTATTCGATGAAAATAGAATTCCAGTACTTATCACCGCCAATTTTGTTAATAGTTCGAAGAGTCTCCCCGTCATTATACAAGTGAAATGTGTGACACTGTAAATCAGATGGAATAAAAAATTCGGAAGTCATCTAGAGCTCCGCTTCATTTATCCCCTACTTAGCAAGTAATCTTCAGAGAATCCCGAATTCCAAACGGGAGCTTCTATTCCCCAAACCTATGAGGTAAAATTCCAGTAATATTACAAATGATCTCATTCCCTTCAGGCACAATCCAAAAACAATAACTCACTCTATATGAGAAAATTTAAAATATAGTTTCCATTTATGTGTCAGAAACAGCTCATTTGATAAAAAGCCTATTTGATGCCGCATTAATTTTTTTTTTTTCAAATCCTTTCCATTAATATTAATTGTTTTTTTCTATCTTTCCCCATAGGTCCCCATCTTTCGAACGTTTTTACTTAATAGAAAATGTTTATTTTTAATTTTACATCATAGTCGTATGACAGATATATTCGTATTATGAAAAAACATGAGATAATGGATGAGTTTTTCTGAAGTTCGGGATATCAAAAACAACTGAAATGAAAAATTATTCTCGATTAACATATAAGTAGATATATATGTATATAATATAATGTACCCAATGCACAATTTTTTATTTTATACTCATTCCAATAAATCATATTTATAAAAAAATAAAATATATATGGATGCCTAAGTTTAGAAAAAATTGAAATTGTTGTTAATGTGACAATTTAAGTGATGAGAAATGTTTAATTTTTTGTAAATAATTTTGCATCCATTCCAGAATTTATTCAGAAAAAATTGTCGCTAATGTTAATTACAAAAAAAAAAAATAAAAACAAAAATGATTAAAGTAAAAAGTTTATGTAAAAATTTAAAAAATACACTCGAGGAAATGTTTTTAATATTGATTATTGTACTAATGATAGGCCCTTCGAAACGATTTTAATAATTACAAAGGGATTCTATTATTCTTCTTAGAGAAACAAGATTCTAAGTTAATTGTTAGAAAAATTTGAAATCAAATGGAATCTGGAAATTAAACTAAGCGGAAACATTCAAATATTCTAGTTATTATTTAATTATTAAAATGGTGCAGTATATCGTCTGTCGTCTATGAACGAAATAAAAATATTAAATGTTAAAAGTCCCAATTTTTGAATTTAGATCATTATAGCACATTTATATATTAAAACATATTTTAAAACACCAATACTAACATTTTAATTAAAAAATAATTAATTATTAGTACAATTCAATGATAATCCCATCAATTCTCTGCTCCGGATTTTCTTCAACCCTCAAAGAGTAGATTTAATTAGATTTTACTCGATGAAATCACAATGAACTCCTTAAATATTTTATAATATTGAGTCAGACTGCTCTGAAAATATCTAGAGTTAAAAGTAAGGTTTTAAATTCATTAAATTCTAAAACTCTCACTAATATTCCAGCACTTCACAATTTCCCAGTATATTTCGATACTTTAAGACAAATCACAAAATTTTTACTTAAAATTAAAGTAAATATACATAATAAATTTATTTATTGTTCATAAATTTTCTGAAATTTACAATAAATAACAAATTTTATATATATATATATATAAAAAAATACAATAACAGAAAATCCAGAATAAAATCATTTCCGTTCTGACCACAATTAGAAGCATTTGCCTTTCCTCAGAATTATTTAATCTATATACAAGATAAGATGTACTATATTTATACCCTCTTTTTCTTTTGTTATCCAATTTCTTAAAATTTCTGTACTATATGAGAATTTTTAGATACAATTTATAAAATTCTATAAAGATATATATATATAAGAGTATATATAAATTCTTAAAATATAAACCATTATTATATACTTCTGTCTCTTTCTATATAGTATTTTATAATACCATCAAAAAAAACTTATCATTAAGATAATTTGTTATTTTATATAAGTTTATTGTACACAGTAAGAGAATCGAAATTCAAAGATACAAAAAAAAAAAAAATACAGAATCTAAAGTCCGAAGCAAAAAAAAAAAACAATTTATTGACAACTTCCTAAATGACTTCCGTCCAAGACAATATAAAATGGTCCGATAAGAAATAAAATCTCAGTTGTAACGAAGAAAAAAAAAAATGGAACTTTTCCTGCAAATGCATTTCCTTTTTTGACTTATGAATTTTCCTTGATAGTCGTCACCCTTCTGTTATACAATGGTACATCTATTATGTCCATGTATTAGTAACTAATTTATGATAGTAAATTGAGAATATAAAAAAAATCTATTAATGATCATCATTATATATATTAGGTCCATAGTTTAAAATGTTTCCTTGTTATGAGTCTGAAAAATTAATATTAATGTGCTGGAAGACTGTGTAGACTGTGAATTTTATTGACACTGACCCTTCGATTTGTCACCCAATTTTAACAACTAATTACACATTTTTTTTTTTCGCAGATCAGAGATTTTTATTGCTTGTGCTATATTTCAAATAAATTATACAATTTTTATGTTTATTTTCATTTGTGGTCTGATGATAGTGGAATCATCCATTAAAGGTTAAACTTGTTGGAAACAAATTTTTATTTGAAAAGCACATAAATTAAATAATGATTTTGAGGAAAATTATAGAAAATTTAAATTTAAGATGAAAGAAATACAAGATATGAAAAAGAATGCTTTAATGGTAGAAAAGTAAGTAAGTAAAATTAAGTCTTTCTTTCAACGAAGCTGAGCTATGATTGTCAATAAAGTTTAACAGTTATATACTCCAAAATGGTACCTAACAATAGCCGGAACAAAATCTTCAAATATCAGCAAAGCGAAGTAATCTATTGAAATCAATTTTTGAGCTTCGACACAGTCATATATTTGGTAATAATCTTCATGGCAAGCATTATTTTAACTCAGCCATTAAATCACGGGTGTTATTTTGCACAAGTTAACGAAATACAAATCCTAAATTTCTCGCACGCAAGAAATATTTATTAATTTCGAAGCAGTTACTTCCTTGCATTCTTCCAGCTCAATTTCCCCTCGTCTAATTAATGCAGTCTTAAGCCAGAAAATTAAGTCTTAAGAAAATTCCAGTGATTCTAATTTCTAACTAATCCAACCAATGTGTCATACTTACAAATCTAGTATTCCCGTAAATATAAATACCAATGACGAGAGTTTCATTAATCTACTAGACCTATCAGTAATTACTCCTGCTAGTGCTAGCAATTTTTACCTTAAGACCGTTTCTCAACTATTCACTTTGCCCTGACAGATGTTTGAACCTCAATACCATTCAAAAAAGTATGACCAGAGAAGTTTGAACCCCGAGAACCGAGAACCATTAATTAAATATAAACTTATGTGTCTTACTCAAAACAAGATATTTATAGGTGTCTTACTCAAAACAGTCTTGTAACTTGGCTTTAAAAAATTGTTATATAAAACTGTGTTTTGAAATTGCAGATATTAAGTTTAATAAGAATTAAAGAGTGAACCCCAAAATTTCTTGAATGAATCTTTTACTAATTATAGATATCTTAAAACTAATATATAAATAGTTCCCAACCTCATAGAATATCATATCTTCCAAATACAAAAGATTGAATATAATAATTATAACAGAATCTAATTAGAAATTAATACAATAGCAAATTTATTAAATAATAAAAAACAATATTGAACTTATGACCCATTTTGTAAACTATTATAAATTAGAG
Organism: Dolichopus griseipennis; assembly: GCA_963082915.1. NCBI lineage: Eukaryota > Metazoa > Arthropoda > Insecta > Diptera > Dolichopodidae > Dolichopus > Dolichopus griseipennis. Next base: position 4,847,205 of record OY720444.1, read on the forward strand.
AAATCTATACAATCTTCACAACACATTCTTTTTATTCCACATATGTAGAAAAAATTTAATATTAAATTTATTTTAACTGTATATTTTAAAGTAATTATAATCAAATTTAGTATAAAATTTATTTTTTATCTATTAGATACAATAAATTTACACATTTATTCATTATTATTTAACATCTTATCTTATTTCATTAAGGCGAACCCCTTCTTTATATTTTTTTTTATTCAACATAAAAAAACAACATTTTCTAAGAGTAATTACATTTATACAAACATATATACATTCGGTAATATATAGCTACTGTACTTATTTACTACTGCATACAATAAAAGGAAACGTATTGCATTCCTTCTTATTAATATATATACATATCTATAGATGTATCAATGCAAAATGTATTTTTATCACAAGGACATATCCGTTCCCATCCATTCTAATCCTTTTCGTTTTTTTTTTTTTTTTTTACCCAACAATATAACGGAAATTCTTTTTCCGAAATTTGTATTTAGAACTTATTATAGAACATAATGTATATATATAACTGTAGATACAAGTATCAATACATTCAGAAATAAAAAACATCGTCCATCTATTGAATCAATTTTTCGATACTGTATACATATTATAAGAGTTGTTCCTTTAAATTGGATAGTCGATTAGTACTCAAATTCTTTCAATCAAGTATATTTATTTTTATTTTAAATTACAGGCTATTATATATATGTACATACATATATTATTGCTATTCCATGCTTTAACCTTCTATATACAAGCAGCAGCAAAAAACCCAACAACAAAATTCAATATGCAAATATAAAGAACAATAAATTAAAAAAAAAAAATTAAAAAAAAACTTAAAACCTGAAAAGCCTATTCTTTAAATAAGTTTCTATAGATCTAATGTTTTTTTGCTTTATTTTGGTATTATTCTTATTGGAAAGTTCCTTATATGTAGGTATACAATATCGTATCGTATATGTATAACCCAGGAAGCTTAAGCAAACAGAAAATTCAATTGATAAACTTTTCCCCATATATACACTTTATACACGGTAAGTACGTAAATTTTCACAAAAAAAAAACAAAAACAAAACAAGAAAAGAAAATATTGGTAGTAGAAAAAAAAAAAGGATAAAAAGCCTGGAGGTTAACTACTATATTCTAGAAATTGTATAAACAAGTAGAATAATTCTGAAAAGAAAATGAAAATTTGTAAACACTATTTTATATTGTATCGTTTTCCACACAAAAAGAAGAACAAAAAAAAAAAAAAGCTCAAAAAATAACAGTAAAATAAAAAACAAAAAATAAAAAAAAGGATTCCAGGACAAAATATGGAAATAAAAGGACAGAATTATTTTAACATGATGTACTTTTTACTCATGTTCATATCCTAGATATATATATATATATGTATATATATACTAAATCTATATACTATACACTTAAGGTATTGGATCCTTGAATGTATATTACTAGTTTATTCATCAATTGATTTTGATTATTCATAAGAAGGCTGGGACTTTTATGTTTTAATTATAAAACCTATATTTTAATGGTGTACCAAATGATAGGGGTTAATTATGATAAGGGTCGTAGAATTAAAAAGTTATACAGTTTAATAAGTTCTGAAAAGACTTAACTAATATTTAAGATTAACGGTAAATGTTAAAATTAAGTGGATCTTGTTATTTGATTATGTGAGGAAATACCGTTATATTGAAACTCGTGAATTCCTTAATAAAATTATTCTAATTTTGAAATTATTTTTAAATAAAAGTATTCCGCGATGAAAGGCTGCGGTCATAAGTTTTTCATGTAATTTTCCTAAAGAATGCGAAAAATAGTGTGCCTAGCTCGAAAAAGGTTTTCCACCCCTTCCTGTCACACGAAAAACTAATTAAGGACTTAAGATCTTGGAATTTGATATTTAACTTATAAATTAAACAATTTTTAATATTTTTGTTCTTAAACAAATTTTGAGGAACTGTGAAAAAAGGTTGGCATAGCCGTTTTATATAAATGATACCATTTTCAATAGATCTATGATACCATCAAAATAATATCTATGTGATAACTTACCATAATTTTACAAAATTTTTTTTTTATTTTAAATTTGGAACCTTTTCCACACCACCGTTCCTCCACCCAAGTAAATATACCACATAATATGTGTTTTTTTTTGTCTTTTAGGTTCTAAATTATAGACATGTGGTTAGAGAGTGAATATTATATGTGTGTATGTATTCAATATTTACGAAAGAATCCAAAATTTCAAAAAAGAACAAAAAAAAAAACGAAACTTGAAAAATTTATATTTCATTTGTAAATATTGAACTATGGTATTTCGCTACAGGCTTAAAACTCTTAAAATCCATTTTGTTTATTCTTCTATTTTAGTTAGGGGATTTAATGGAGGTTCAGATATATGGTTTAGGGTACTTCATACAGAAAATGTATTGTATATATATTCACAATATGTGTTGGAATAATTCAGAATTACAACAAGTTGAGGTACATAAAAAAATTGAATGCATGCAGTAATGCAAAAAAAGCCATTTGTATTGAAATTCGAGCCCTTCAGTTAGGTGCATATGATACTATATGAAATAATACTTTACATAATAAATTTGCAAATGTTTATGTGTGTATGTAAGTATATTGTGTATTAGAAATGTAATTAAACATTAAATTTTGTATACAGTGTTTCCGTTTAATTGCATTATTTTGATTAAATTTAATTTTCAAAATCATTTTTATTTAAGTATTTAAAAAAACTATAGTAACCTACTACCTAATTACACTTGTTAGTTAGTGACAGGTAACGGAAAATTCGGACATGTTATTTGATCCAATCTCCAGAAACTTATGTATGTAGAACAGTTGTAATTAAAGCCCAAATTCAAAGTTTAATACACTTCGATTATCACAGGTAAACTGCGTTTCTGCCAACACCGTTTCTAATCTTCATTTAAATATTTCAGTGTTACCATCGCAAATTGCTTTTTTTTTAAATCATGACCCGTTTCTTTTTGTTTTCTCTTTTTATTTTTGTATACAAAAAAAAATTCAAAAATCTAAAAATTAAAAACAACCTACATTTGCAAAATGTCACGTCATCGCATGCATCAACAGTAAAATGTCCAAAATAAATAAATACTTAAATATTTAAATAAATAATAAAAAAAAACACATATTTACACATACTAATACATGAAAATATGTATAAAAAAAAATTAATGTAAAATATATTGTACAAGTTATAATATTTATTATTTTAATTAATGAATTATCACCTGTCTGACAGGTTCATTGACAGGTAAGTTAAGATTATGTCATTAATTATACTACAGTATTTTTTCTTGTTTTTATTCGCCTATTGTTTGTGTACATACATATTTTTGTTTGTACGATTGTTTACTATACTATATGTGTAGAATAATGATGATACCAATCAAATAAATGAAACAAACAGAGAAACGTTTCTCTAAAAAAAATAAATGAAAAACCGCGTTCGTCATTTCTTTTGATAAGTGAGCGCAAATGAAGCAAAAATATTATTCTTTAAGTTAAAAAAAAATGATAAAATATTCAATAATGATGATTTAAAAAATTGAGAATAAATAAAGAAGAAATTATTATAAATATAGGCATACATATGTACAATAAATAATATTTACCTTCATTATACATATTTATATGTTGCGAATACAGTTTCGGTCAAAAACTTGTAAAAGATTTGATAATAATTAATTCATAACTTATCTACATATATACTGCACTTTATTTATCTACATATATAATATACTTTATTTCATAATTTTTCAGGAAATGAACTAAAACATAACGGTTTTTGCCAGAATTGAGGAATAAATCAGTTTGGAATCTTAAATTCGGGGAAGTTTCCCTCAAAATAACTCTTCAATGTTTATATTAACTATTTAGGTAATAGGTTTATTTAAAATACAGTTTTAAGATATGAATTTTAGGAGACTCCCATAAAATTTATTAAATTTATACAATTTAAATTCCAGAACAGTTATCTGATACAACTTTACCGTTAAATACGGAAAAACGAATGCTTCAGTTATAATTAAATAAATTTACTCACATATAAACAGTACAGTAGTAAACACGTATCAAAAGTTTTCAAATCCAATTATTTTAAGAAATACAAGATTAAATTTTTCATTCAGTTTTATAACTCACAGATGATGTTTCTCATAAAAAGACATTGACGTTTAATTAAGTCATAGGTATAATAATTAAAGATGAATATGAAGCCCACTACCTCTACAAATGATAAAAATTTTAATTTTTATAACCGTATGACTATATAGTCCAAGGGTATAATAAATTTGCCATTACGTTTGTGACGCAGAGAAGGAGGGGGGGTGGATATAGACTCAAGTGTATGGATATCAGAATCGAAAAATAAATCGGTTTAGCTATGTATGTCCGTCCGTCCGTCCGTCCGTCCGCCATCACGATAACTCAAAAAGTAAAGGAGCTAGGATTATGAAATTTTCACAAATTCGTTTTTATGCAAAAAACGGAATCGAGTTTTAAATTCAGCCATTTTGGTCCACGGGTTCGAGTACCTGCCATACAACTTATAATTTTATATGAGCATTACTCTATACCTATGGAAGCTGCGTGTCTGAAATTTTGCCAAAAGTAGTTTAGTATAATGACCAGAGTTACTGCAAAATTTGGTTGGTCTACTGCAAAGGGTTCGATTAGCTGCCATACAACTCCTTCTTTTATAAGAGCTTTACACTACACCAGATGAAGCTGGGTGTCTGAAATTTTGCTAAAAATAGTTTAGTGTAATGGCAAAAGTTACTGCAAAATTTATTTGGTCTACTGCTGAGGGTTCGAGTAGCTGCCATACAACTCCTTGTTTTATATGAGGATTACACTACACCAAATGAAGCTGGGTGTCTGAAATTTTGCCAAAAATAGTTTAGTGTAATGGCCAAGGTTACTGCAAAATTTGGTTGGTCTACTGCAAAGGGTTCGAGTAGCTACCATACAACTTCTTCTTTTATATGAGCATTACTCTACACCTAATAAAGCTGAATGTTTGAAATTTTGCCAAAAGTAATTAACCGGATGATATAATGTATATGTTACGGTCATACGGGTATCCCAGAGTTGACACAGTCTACTCTACTACACTCTTCCTCGTTTTAAATGGATTCAAAAAATTTTGGGGAGATCTTTTAGAAAAACCTTTGAAAATACTATGAAAAATTTGAAAAAGAAGCCTAGGAAATCAAAACTAAAATCTAATGAGAACCAAGTACTGTAGAAGGATAAAACACTTTTTTAATATTAGAGTAACTTAGTTTTTGATCACCACTGTATTTTTCTGCAAAATAATGCAATACAGTGTTTAACAATCTTACAAACTTGTCTTCTTTTTAACTTTCCTTCAACTCTTGTTATTACATTGTATGTAATATATATAAATAAATATATATATATATACTTATATATTATATTATGTATCTTTTATAGTCATACACTTTAGAACTTAAATTTCGAAGGATTCGAAATTAATTTTTTAAAAGTCGACTTGAACAAAAATAACAACAAAAACAACAACAACAAAAAATCAGGCGTCATTTTGTCTTCCAAGTCGTCGTCTTTTATCAAAATAAAAAAAAAAAAAAAATACAAAAAAACATCAGATAGTTAAAAAATTTTTAACAATAATAATAATATAAAATAATATATCAACAATATATGTATCTATAAATAATATTAATTGTAATAATGATGAATATAGATGATGATATTTTAAACAAGATACTGAACTTATGATAATAATAATAATAATAATAATGATAACTTTTACTTGACGGCTTTAAAAAAAAAATTTAACGAACAACAACAACAATAACAGTAATCATTAAAAATATAAATTAAGGAATGTAGAATATATATACAAATATGGTATACATATATATATACATATATAGAATTCATCAAAGATGAATGATTACTAAACATTATTGATGATAAGTATAGAAGATCTTCTGTTGATTTGATATATATATATATATATATATATAGAAGAACGGTGACATGTCACAGCTCCCTTTGTCATAAGTCCCTTAGGGTAGCTGTGACATTTTGTAAAATAACACAAAGTGACATAAATCCCTCAAAAAAAATGTCATAAGTCCCTTATATTTCTACAATGGGCTGGTCGCTGGTCGGTTTCAAAATCAAAATTGTTCCTTTTTCCAGAGTGCTGTCTATATGCATATCCAGAGTGCTAGATTCTATATTAGAAAGTAAGTTAAATTAGTTCAAAAATCAAAGTTGATCCTTTTTCCAAAATATTTATGAATTTCATTTGTGCGAAACTTTGGTTATTTAATCTATTTTTGTTTAATAAAATGAAATCAATTTAGTTAATAATATTATAGTAAAATTAATATTTCTTTTAATTATTTAAACTCGCCCAAATTTGCGTCAAAATCCCTATATTTCTGAGAAAGGAAATATATTATCCCCAAAATTCTGGACCGTTTGGTTAAACTCCTGGAAAAAATTGCATATCGTTATGCATCAATATAACAACTTTTTTCGTCATAATACTCTGTAAGGGACTTATGGCACTTAATAAAATATTTAAAAAATCAAAAAACCCTCTGAAAAAAAGTGTCATAACTCCCTAAGGGACTTATGACATTTTACAAAGGGAGCTGTGACATGTCACCTAGAAGAACATTGAAGCACATTGAAGGGTAAGTACAAGTATATGAGAAAATGTGTAATATAAGAATTATAGAAGTGAGAAGATATAAATTTTTGGGGATTCTACGGTTTAACTAGTATACGCGTAGGACCAAATGACTATATATAAAATATAGCTGGTGTTGCCAGCTTTCAAAAAATATATAGCTTTAATGGCGCATATTATCCTTTAAGGACGAAAAGGACATTTAAAAGTATCCTTGTTATTTTAGTCTATTTTACAAAAACCGTTATAACTAGCAATCTGTTCAATATATATATATTCAATCAAAGCTATTAATTAAGATGACGGTCTGGAGAATATTTTAACATTTATTTGATGACAATAGGTGCTGCCGTTTTGGAGATATTGCAATTTCAAGTGGAATTTTAAAACAAAAAAAAAAAAATTTTTGAACTTTCAAAAAAACCACTATAACTATGAAATTTTCAAAAACACCCTGTATTTTTTATTATACTGTTAGAAAGGTCTTTTGACACTCTTTCCAACGGTATATAAGAAGTATGGTATATGTTGACAAACAGCCCCACCAGAGAACATGAATGAAAAACTGACACAACAATTTTATTAAAAAATACGTTTTCATACTTTATTTCTCATAAATTTATTTTGCCTTTTTGTTGGGATGGTGTCATAATTCCAAAAAAACAATTCCAAATTTACAAAATTCCAAAGAAAGAAAAAAAAATAATTCCAAAAAAAAAAATTCCAAAAAAACCAATTCCAAAAATCAAAATTTAATGACAAATTATTTTTTAAAAACAGTAATTTTTTACATGCATATTTCAACAAATAAAAATTTAAAAATAGAGGGGGCTGCCGCCCCCAAACCCCCGCTAAACAAATTATTGAAACCCTGATTTTGAATCCAACTCTAATATCCCTCCTAATTCAGAATCTCACGTATACAAATATACAAATATTATGGAAAGAGCGTATAATCCTGCAATTGTAGCCAACTATAAAATCTCTCCTAATTATTTTTTACATGCATATTTCAACAAATAAAAATTTAAAAATAGTGGGGGCTGCCGCCCCCAAACCCCCGCTAAACAAATTATTGAAACCCTGATTTTGAATCCAACTCTAAAATCCCTCCTAATTCAGAATCTCACGTATACAAATATATAAATATTCTGGAAAGAGCGTATAATCCTGCAATTGTAGCCAACTATAAAATCTCTCCTAATTATTTTTTACATGCATATTTCAACAAATAAAAATTTAAAAATAGTGGGGGCTGCCGCGCCCCAAACCCCCGCTAAACAAATTATTGAAACCCTGATTTTGAATCCAACTCTAAAATCCCTCCTAATTCAGAATCTCACGTATACAAATATATAAATATTCTGGAAAGAGCGTATAATCCTGCAATTGTAGCCAACTATAAAATCTCTCCTAATTATTTTTTACATGCATATTTCAACAAATAAAAATTTAAAAATAGTGGGGGCTGCCGCGCCCCAAACCCCCGCTAAACAAATTATTGAAACCCTGATTTTGAATCCAACTCTAAAATCCCTCCTAATTCAGAATCTCACGTATACAAATATATAAATATTCTGGAAAGAGCGTATAATCCTGCAATTGTAGCCAACTATAAAATCTCTCCTAATTATTTTTTACATGCATATTTCAACAAATAAAAATTTAAAAATAGTGGGGGCTGCCGCCCCCAAACCCCCGCTAAACAAATTATTGAAACCCTGATTTTGAATCCAACTCTAATATCCCTCTTAATTCAGAATCTCACGTATACAAATATATAAATATTCTGGAAAAAGCGTATAATCCTGATTTTGTAACAAACTCTAAAATTCTTGCTCGCTAAAGCTATGGAAATATTTTTTGGCAAAATAAATTTATGAGAAATAAAGTATGAAAATGTATTTTTTAATAAAATTGTTGTGTCAGTTTTTCATTCATGTTCTCTGGTGGGGCTGTTTGTCAACATATACCATGCTTATTATATACCGTTGGAAAGAGTGTCAAAAGACCTTTCTAACAGTATAATAAAAAATACAGGGTGTTTTTGAAAATTTCATAGTTATAGTGGTTTTTTTGAAAGTTCAAAATTTTTTTTTTTTTTGTTTTAAATTTCCACTTGAAATTGCAATATCTCCAAAACGGCAGCACCTATCGTCATCAAATAAACGTTAAAATATTCTCCAGACCGTCATCTTAATTAATAGCTGTAATTGAATATATATATATTGAACAGATTGCTAGTTATAACGGTTTTTGTAAAATAGATTAAAATAACAAGGATACATTTAAATGTCCTTTTCGTCCTTAATGGATAATATGCGCCATTAAAGCTATATATTTTTTGAAAGCTGGCAACACCAGCTATCTTTTATGTATAGTCATTTGGTTCTACGCGGATACTAGTTAAACCGTAGAATAGCCAAATTTTTTTTTCATTACTCATCTCATTATTATTATTTTTTTTTTAAACCGCACTCATTTATTAAAAAAATTATTTTTTATTTTTATTATTATTATTTATTTTATTTGCTGTATAATTTTTACACCTAAGTATGATTGTATGATTGCGGCTTTATATTTTTTTTCAATATTCATCATCATTCATTTGGAAATCAACATCAGTTTTCAATCTCTTTTATATTTAAAAAAAAAAAAAAATAAAATACAATTTTTACATCTTAAAATATTAAAAAAAAAAAAAAACAACAATAACAACAAAAAACAAGATGAAAATCTCGTCCAGTCCAGATCATTAGAGGCAACCATTAATTTACATTAAAACGCAATTATGAAAGACGTTTGCGATACCGCGGATTGATTGCACGAATTTTTACATTTTTCTTATTCTACACTTTAGATATACAAACAAATATACATTTATATGTATATTTGTATGTAAGTAGTTATGTACTGTATTTAAAAGTACTTGGTCTTGGGTATTAATAACGAATAAAAAAAAAAAATTGTTATTATTTTTGGAGTTATCAAGAGTTGAGTTTTAGGTTGCGTCTTGTTTTTTTGTGATTTTTTGATGTAATGCCGCCTTTATGTCTAGTTACGATGCTGTGGTGTGGTGTGAGGGTGTAGAGTACAAAAATAACCAAACCAAACCAAATTCAACTGAAAAATTAAAATAAAACATCAGAAAATATCAAAAAATTTGAAATTATTTTTTTTTTTAATCACGAAATTTAAAATGGCTTCTTTCGAGGTTATGTATTTATAAATTACTTTCAATTATGTATATATATATACTCATAGATACAATGTTGTATGTATATTACCAAATAACTTTAACTTTAGCTTTGAAGTCGATTATTATTTTAAAGTCGATTACAATTATAGTTGTTGTTGTTGTTTTTGTTTTTGTATCTAAAAGAACGTGGGACATTTTTAACTATTTTTAATTTTGCATGATATTTACACTTCACTTGTGTGAAGTATCAAATCCAACTCATCAATTACTTAAAGATGAGTGACTTGTGTAGTGTAAAGTAATGAAGTTAATGTAATATATGTGTGATAATAATGAGTTGAAGTTGATAAGTAAATAAATATTTCTAAAAAAAAAAAACATATGCGAGTATAAAGAGATTAAAAATTTGTATTTTAGTTTTTAAATTTCATATATGAGATTTTGGGTATTAAGAAGAGGTCTTCTGTATTTTCTTCTGTCTCTTCTTCAACTTTAAAAGTAATAACTCATAGATTTATAATTAAATCTTCTTTTGTATTATTAGTCTTTTTTTGAGACTCAACTATGTGTTAGAACTTAGAGGTCATTTAAAATTTAAATTTTTTCAATTTTTTATTTTTTTTTTAAATTAATCACATTTTTGCTAATTATTATTTTAAGGTTAATTAGCTTGTGAAGTACTTGCGAATTTATAGTTTATTTGAAACTAATTTACTGTATATAATTAATAATATAATTACCAGTGCACGCCAAGTGTCCAGGAAATAAGTTTTGCAATATTTGAAGTTGGTGTAGGAGGTTGAAACAAACAAGTACTTTGTAAAAAAGAATCTATTGGTATTCATTTCCGAGATATTAGAACTCTTAAGTTTTCTTACCCTCAAAATACGTATTATGGGGAAACTCTTTGCTTATTCAATTGGAACTAGTTAATACAGAATAATCTCTTACCCCATTTTGAAGCTCATCTAATGTTCTTTGGAATAAATAAAGATACAACTGATGTTCATTCAAACTTTATGGGAGTATTTTTATTAGATTTTCCTCCTGAATTATCTTCTGAGTTTTTAAAAACTTATTCCCGGGGCAATCTGTGTAATTTCTATTATGCGTAATAAATTTATTAATTTAATCTTATTTCTTAAAAATTTTTAACTTTGTTACGAAAGATAAGATTAAAATTGTAGAATAAAACTATAGAATTCTAGATAAAAAACTAAGGTTAAGTTTGAACAGTTACCATAGTAACCGTCAGGCGACAACAAAATATCTACTAAACTATATAATATATAGTTAATATTAGTATTTTATATATTATAAAACGCGACAATCTTTTTTAAAAAATCTTATTTTTAAAAAAAAGCTAAGATTTAAACAAGTACCTATATATGGAACAACTTTAACCCCTTTGATAAAAAATTTGAAATGAATTTCAATTGAAGCAATATATCTCAAAATTAATAAGATGACAGTCCCAATGTATATGAGGTATAAGTAAAGTTGTACTACAAAACTGGAATACCTGGCTGAATTAAATATCATGTTTTAGTTTTTTATAAATCATTGTTTGTACAACGGGCAATGTCCTTTTTTTAAATAAATCTTTTATTTTTTTTTTTCAAGGAATAACAGCAGATTATTGAAATAAAAATTCTCACCATATATACGCGATATATACGCTGGCGATTTTTTATTATAATTTTTATCCGACCACCAAATGTAATTTGAAAAATAAAAACAGCAAAAAAAATAACAGGGAATAAATTTAAAGGATATCATTTTAAGGAACCACTTATTTTAATTTTTAATTCACGATCTAAAAAATTTATTTATAAATTAAAAAAAAAAAATGTTCATCTCATTATAATTTGAATCATAGTTTTGCATAATATTAGAGTGGAAAACATGTTTTGTGTCTTCAAATAAATTCCTTAAGAAAAGGATAACGCGTTAACCCAAAAATAATACGAAGGGTCAATATTGCACAAAATAATAAAGGTAAATAAATAAAAAAAAAAATTTGAATATTAAAACACTGAGCAATAAAATAATATGTATATAGTGAACTGAATGTGTTTTTAGGAATTTTAATTTTCAGAAGCTACGCTTTTACTTATATAGAAGCTCAAAAAATTCGTATTTTGAAAATTTTGTAAATAGAACTTAGAGACGGAATTTGGAAGTCTTTTGTGAAGTTAAATAACGGGAATATCCATTTTTTGAAAAGCACTGCAATTTTCAAAATGAATACATTCAAAAAAGGACTTATTGTACATAATAAGGCATCATATACAAAAACAGAGAACGTGCAATTTTTTTGCGAAATTTTTAACGCGCAAATATCTACATAATTTTCTAAGCGAATTTCATTTGTCTATATAAAAAATCGCTCACATAAAATTCGCGCACTGTTGTCTACGTGTGCTACTAACATACATTAAAATCAACAAATTGTTCTAATGCCCATACATTTTCTCAACCCACTGTATTATATTTACCTTTGCACTATTTTTTCCTTTTTTAGAAAATTGATCGGCGTGATTACAAACAAAAGAATTATAATAGAAACGCGCATCTTTTATATACAACTTTAATCACAATCGCCATTTAAAATTATATATATATATGGAATTTAACATTCCCGTCAGTTTTGAATTAAATTAAATTGATACGGTTTTAATTGAAAGGGTTGGACCCCGCGAAATCTTTATAGAATACAATATACTTTTTTTTTAACCTATGAACAAGTTCTTTTCTTGAGAACTAGAATTCGACCAAATAAAATAATACAAAAAAAGAAAAATTAAAATAGTTTATTATTTATAAGAATCTTAAGATATAAATGAAAAACAACAACATAAAAACCTGATTTTAATTTTAAAGACTATAGGTACATCAAGCTAAAATAATTCGTTCACATATTACGTGTGTGTCTTCTTAACATTTATTTTAACAAAAAACTTGAAATTAATTTAAAGTTATCAATTTAAATATTTCTGTTTTTTTTTGTAGAGAAGTGGACGAAAAGAAGGATTTATTTTTTATTAAAAAGTTTAAAATTTTGAAACAGCTGCCCTATGGAAATATGATATCAAAGGATTGTAGAAAGTTATTTTTAATATAACTAGTTCAAATTTAGTAATATTAAAACATTCAAGCTTATTTTAATTTATCTTTGATTTATGTCTTCTAATAGTTGTAATAAAAGTTCTAAGGTCTCCATAAAACAGTTTAGTTTTCTTTAATATAAAAGATTGAAGTAGTATAAACATGCAGCATCACACGGATCTGATATACTTTATGATATCAGTCCTTACTTAAAAGGTATTGCCTTTTGTAACTAGAAAGACATCTGCAGGTCTGTGAATTAGGTTCGTCGAGGGGATCAGAATTTCAATTAATATATAAATGAATGTTTTCCGTGTATTATAAAGCTATCCATGAGACCAATAAAAACTCTCATCCAGTGAAAACTATGAACTTTTACAAAAGTAACGTTTCTTAATATTTCGACTCATTTTTTTTTATCCCAGCAAGCTAAGATGTCGACCCCTAATGTAAATAAATAACATTTGTGTATTTATCTGGTGAACACAAGCCAAGTACCACAACTCATACATAATACCCAAATAGAAGAGGTAACAGAATTTGAACACTTGGGAGTTATAATAACTAAAGACTGTGGTGCAAACAGTGACATAGAGCATAAAATAACAAAAGCTAGAAGTGCCTTTCGAAGGCTATGGGCAGTATGGAAGTCAACACATATATAACGCAGAACAAAAATAAGAATTTTCGAAGCATATGTCAAATCAATTCTGCTAAATGGAAGCGAAACATGGCTTGTATAAAGAGACAAGATACAGAAAATTTGTGAGACTTTGTGAATAAATGTCTACGCATAATATGTCCCATATTCTGGCCTAGAATAATGAATGAAGAGCTTTGTGTGATGACAAAACAGAACCGGTATGGGTCCAAATCAGAAAAAAGAAATGGAAGTGGATTGGTGGGAAGACCAAGAACAACCTGAAGGAGAACAGTCCAGAGAGAATGTGACCTATCGGGAAAAACCTGGCCAGAAATAAAAAGACTAGCGCTAAATAGGGACAGTTGGAGAGGCTATGTGGAAGCCTATGTTCCCTAGGGGAATAATAAGAAGAAAAAAAAATTTATCTGGTGAAATTGCTATCCTCCTCAAAGAAGTGGAAAAGGAAAAAGAAGGAGCAAAATAGAGAACGTATAGAATAATTTACAACACATTGTTGCTAACTCGAATCTCTTTCCAGCTCGTTTTCGCGTAAGCTGGCGAGGGGATAAATCAATTCTGCCATATTCGAATAATTTTGAAAATAAATGAGGAAGGTGAACTAAACCCTTCCTAATCCTCACTAGTCTAGGTACTTTACTCTCACTAGTTTAGGCTACTTTAGAATTAATTACAGTTTTAGTCCTTAAAACATAATGACTTACTTCATAAGAGAATACTTTGCAACTCTTCTTTATTAAATAAAATCTAATGAAACGCCTTATTAAACCGATCGAGGTTTATTATAATTCTCATTGTCTTTTATTACAATTTGAACCCCACAAACATTTAATACATCATATTTATTGTCTCTAACAAATAAAATATAATTATAATGAAATTACTTAATTTCCAACATCTGAAACAATTTTAAATTAAATATATACCAACAAAGTGAATTATATTTAATTGAAAAAAAATTATATTAATATTAAGAATTAAACTTGTCGCCATATTCTCTTTTACTAAATACCATCTTATTTTTTTTTCATCATTTTAATCATCTAACCGACATACCAAATCCAAATATACCAATCATATATTAAGCACTAAGCAGTAGTTATAAGAGATACAAAGCAAATTATACTAGTGCTAGCACTCTTTTATATATGAATTTTCCTAAAGTGTAGAACAAAACAATGGGCAAAAAAAAAATGGATTTATTAAAAAATAAAATAAAAGACTTCTTTATTCTTATTTTGCAATCCTCTCAATTCCATAATAATTGAAAAAACACCATGTCACAACAACAGAATGGTTTCTAACAACAAAAAAAAAAAGGAATTGCAATCAAAGTGAGATTAGTAACACTTCTTTTTTTTTTAAATCCCTTTTCCTAAGAGACGACATGACATTAAAAAGAGCGAGGTGCTGATTGAATACAATGCAATTCCAAAAAAAAAAAAAAAAACAACAATAACAAGAATAATAACAAAATATCTAATAAAGATTAAAACTATATTTTTTTTTTGTTCGTATATTATTAACTTCGAACCCCTCCTTCACCCCCACAAAAAAAGAAAAACCATTTTCCATAATTTTCAATTTCATTTTTTTTTATCTTTACACCAACCCAATTTCAAGCGCTCATCTTTGAAAAATACTTTAGATACATATATATATATATATATATATATATATATATATATATATATTCTAGTGGTTCTTAAATTCTCTGTTCTGTTTCATTTTTTCTCCAAATAAAATAATTACGTTGACCTGATGAAAAGTAGCAGTATATTAAAACATTTTAATGAAAAAATAAAATAACGGTAAAGGAAAAAAAGGATAACAAAAATGAAAAAAAAAAAAAAAAATTCATCCTTTTTTTTTCATATGCTAGCAAATCATTATGTTTAGTATAAGATTGCATCATATATATAAGTATGTTAATCATATACAGATGATACAATTTTTTTACTTACACAATATAGAGTATAACAGCAAAAGTATATAAGTTTAATCCTTTTCGTCCTGTATTCGAATTTTTTTTTTGCTTTTTTATTGTATAAATCTATATAGACAACCCGATTTTATTTTTATATACTTAACAAGAAGCAGCTTTGTTTTTTTGAAGTTTTAATGTATTTTGTTTGATCAGAAATGATGATGACTCAGTCCATTTGGCCGTCGGTAATTTGAATCAGTTTACTTTGTCAGACAGTGTATAAAATTAAAGAAGTTTATTTATGAAATTAAGTAGTTTGATGGGATAATTTAAAGTTTTTAAGCTCACAATACTAAAAATATTTGACAAATTGACCCTTGATTGCAAGTGTTATCTAATATTAGATGACAATTTTGAGTCAAACACTAAGTTTTAGGGAATCATCTGGCTTCTAATGAACATGGAGTGATTCAACTTAGTTTATTTGTATTAATAAATATAAATAATGTCTAATAATTGAATCTCTCATTTCTCTAAGATCCTCAATAAGAATACCGAACATTGATTTAATTATAAAAGTTATAACCTGTAGCTTTTGAATCACCTAATTTCTATTGTACCCTTAATGAATTCTTTTATCTTATTAATATTAATATATGGATCACTTGTTTCTCTGTCACTAAAGTCTTAAGTTCTGAATCACAATTAAACTTAGACTCGGAACCGAATCCATACCAAAAAAAAAAATAAATCTTTGAAGTGGAAGCTGAAACTAAATCCAGAAAAACAAATGAATCATAATTGAACCGAATATAAAACAAATCTGTCATAATTGATCCAAAATTTAAAAACGAATCACAATAAAAATGAAGTCAAATAATTTTATTAATTGGAATTTCGACAATAATATATGTGCAAAGCACAAATACTCCCTCAAGTACTAAATATATGAGTGATCCATTAAGACCAATTATATTTTTTAGTGCTTTCCCTCTTATATCAACATGTATCTAAGTTGCCGATAGGCCGGTTCGTGGTTGGTTCATAAAATATATATAAAAAAATATGAATCAAATATAATAGAATTGGACTCTTCGACAAATTCTTCCACTGAACAAAATACTGTTATTGAAATAACGGTAAAAATTTTCAATTGTCCTGTTTTTCTTCATAAATTTCATTAAGGATATGATGATCACACTACTACTACTATTACTACTAGAATAGAATTAGAAAAAAAATAAAAATACACTCTAGGAAAACCAAAAGAATGTATAATATTAAATTTTTGAAATGGCTCAGTAAAAGGCTCAAAAATAAAATAAAAAAAAAAACTCATATTCATTAGAAAATACTCTACATATGGCCATGTTACTTCAGGATTAAAATCTTTTTATTTTTTTTTGCTATTTTCTATTTCAAAAGTTAGTTAGTTTTTAATATGTCTCTAATATTCTATATATCTATCTTTCTCTTTCTTATTTCATTGGGTATTTTTGTTTCATACATGCGATATGGATATAATTTTGAAGAATCTTCTAATAGTATTTTTTTTTATCCTTGTTATGCATTAAATACATATATGTATGTATGTATATATATATATATACATATATATATATATATATATATATATGGTAAAGATAAGTACATATAATATAAGCTTTACTGTAAGGACAAGTGATAGAATAAAAGTAGTAGTAGCAGTCTGGTGTATTATAGATTAAAACCACCTCCTGTGGTGAATTTAATAAAAAGGATTTTTAATTTGTTTTTATTGTTGTTGTTGTTGTTGTTTTTGTTTGTGTTAAAAGAAGATCCACTTGCATATATACAATCATTCTGTTATTATTCTTATTGCAATTGTTATATAGTAAAGTATATAGAAAAAAAAATCATCATCATCATGGTCACAATATTCTTATATAATATATAAATAAAATATATATATGTATATTATGTATATATATATTAATAAGGATGAAGATTATGAAAAATTATAACACTACAAAAAAATTAAAAAAAAAAATGATATTTAATGAAAAAATTTTTGTATGAAGCCGTTTATTAAATGTTATATTTGAATTGTTTATATAATATTAATATTAATATTATATTAAATTTAATTATTATAATATTATCATCATATTTTAATTAAAAATTTTTATTAGTTTTATTAGTAAATGACAGTTTTTTTAATATTGTAAATTTCATTTTTATTACATAGTTAATATTGAAATTACTTTCAATTACTTGTCATTCAATTACTTATAATTCACAATTACTTGCTATTCACAATGTGCCGTAGAATGTTAATTATTACAGATGAATGACAAAATATTTTAATGTAATGCTAAACTGTTGTATATTACATTTATATCTAATTTTGATTTTATATGAGGGATCTTTCGTATAATCTTTTACTTACAAGAATGATGGAATAAATTTAAGAAATTCGTGTTTCGATTATTTTTGAAAGTTTCGATTTTGTGAAATTATTAATCGAAACCAATTATTACAATTCTTTTTTAACCCATTGTCAGCTGTGGTTATCATTTTTTTTTTTATTAAAATGGCTTCATTAATGAATTATTGAATAGTTGAAGAATTTAAGAACTCATTTTAAAATAGATGTAAAATTTTTACCTAAAGTATTGCAACATTATCCTGCGTAAAGCGAAATTAAAATTTAGATTTTTTGCAACATTATATTTTCTGTAAATTTTGAGAGTTCTGACATCAATACAACATTCCAAAATAAATCAAAGGGCTGCATTCCAAAATACGACCTTATATTTTTCCTTAAAAAATTTTTGAACCCTTTATTTTCTCAAAACTTATTTTAGAAACGAGAATTTTTATGAGGGTGATGAGAAAGGAGTTGAGTTTAGTAGGAAACCTCCAAGCCAAAATCTCTAGAAAACAAAATCTCCAAATCTCAAAATCTCAAAATCTAGAACATAAAATACCCAAAAACAAAATCTCCAAAATCTTGATATGATAATCGATTATAAATCCCTCATAAATATTCAATAAGAAAATGGTAACATCCATATTTTGTAACGAGTTCTAAGATCTCTCCTGATTTTGAATTTTGCAAATATACTTAAATATTTTGCAATAAAATTTGGGGATTTTGTATTTTGGAGATTTTGTCCTTGATATTTTGTACTGTTCCCAGAGAAGAGATATTTTAAAATAAAACTATATTGCCTAAACCAAAGGTTTTTTTTTGAATTTCCCACAACTTCATCTTCCGTAGAAATTTTTCAAAGTAAATATGTAGAGAGTCAATAAATTTAAAACTTTACAAGATCGTGCTTTGATTCAAGATATGATTCATCAATAATCTTGAAATTTCTGTAATACCAACTGCTTTATGAATTATTTCTAGTCAAATAATTAACTATACAACTCCTGAGAAATTTTTGAACTGATTTCTAGTTTTATAAACTGCTATCCATATAAGTCTGACCTGTAAACATGGCATCTAGAGGCATCTTCTCGAATTTAAAACTATTTAAAAACGATAACTATAAGATTCTATAACTGAAATTGTAAATATTATTAAAATGCGCGTATATATATATATATATATATATATATATATAATTGATCTTTAAATACTTAATATATTATTGTATAGTACTTATACAAAACAGTTCCTGGTAACCCCCATTCATCACAATCCCATTAAATTAAAAATGAATTCATCTTTTAATACTTTATATTCTCGCTACTCACCTCCTACCCACCTTTATTCTTTTTTTTCTTACATTAAAATTGTTAACTTCTTTAATTTAACCAGAGTTTAATTAAAAAAGTTAATTATTTTTAATAAATTACATATACAAGTATATTGTAAGTGTCTTTAACTAAAAAATATGAGTACAAAAAAAATAGAGGTGAAAAACTAAATAAAAGGTTTTTTTACCACCTTCCAAGAATATTCGTATTTATTTTGTATTCTATGGGGTCTTTTTATGTAATTATTACATTGATGTCCATTCCAGATCACAGGAGAATTTTTTACATGTTCATTATTATTATTTGTAATTTTCTTATGGGTCCCTACATTTAAAATAAAAGAAATAAATTCTATTAATTTTTTTAAGGAAGTAATCATTTTTATATTATAAGTATTTATTTTTTGCGAAACTTATTATTAATTTTTTATACAAGTTTATTATTAAAGGATTAACTTTGTAAAGGTGAAAACACTTTTGTCCTTTGATAAGTTTTCTTTTGTATACAAATTTTAATACAAAAACTTATTTTGAAGCTTATTTTGTATTAACCCTTTGACACTTGAATGATGTTCAATAATAAACATATTTGTTTTATTTTTCTATTTTATATTTAATTTTTCTTAATCATTTTCCCGGAAAATTAAGAGAAAATTTGTGTTTTCATTCAATGTTGAAAAAATTTAATTTATTTTTTCAAAATTAATAAAGTTTTTTTAATTATAATTTTCAAGCGAATTTCAGTGTTTAGAATTTTTGTAGTTATAAAAAAAAACCCTTGGAAGAGTTTTGTATTTATAAATTCTTTTATATTTGAAAATTCATTAAACTAAGTAATCCCGCCAGTGAATATGTAATATTCTTTATGAAATAGACAATTATTTAAATTAAACTTCCTCCAATCATATTTTTAATTTTTTCATAACGGTTAATGCTGTAATAAACTAAAGGCGTAGCTTTTTTGTTTAAGCAAGAGGAAACCATCAAAAAACGCTTGGCAAATCTAGACCTCTGGTAGTATGAAGTTTCTACTTACGAAAACTTATTTCCCAAGAAGGATAAGGAATTAGGTTTACTGAACGGCTTGTGAACTCAAATGTCTAAAGAATGTTTTTATAAATAATTAAATTGGGAAGGAATAAGTTAACTTCTCGTTTTAATTTTTTCCAGGTTCATAAGATTTGATAAAAATAGATAACAGTAGAGAATTCGAATATTTTGAAATTAAAGAGTTCCTATATTATAACGAAACCTAAATTACGACTCCATCTTTCTTAATTCCTCTCTCTGGAAATTTAATCAAATAAACATTTGATCCTTTCTTGATTCTATCTCCGTGCACTGCCTTAGTCCACTGTCTGAATAGATGGAAAACATAGGAATGACTATAGATGTTTAAAAATATCATTATATGAAATAATATTTCCTTAGATTCAATCGTTCCACTTCGTTTTTTCATGTACCTCCCCTAAGTTAAAATATCTTCAAGAGGTGATTTAAATAAATTTAATTTCAACAGTCTAATTAAGAGGCGAAGAAAAGGTAATGTGTCCAATAGAACGAGGAAAGTAGCTAACTTAACCAGAATGACCCTAAAATACATTGAAACGAGGTCGACGCAACAACTGTGATGTAGATGCACCCACGAGGAGTAATAGGATAAAAAAAATTTCATTACTCTAAATCAATGGTTGATTAAATACTTATTTTTATGTCATAATATAGAATGTATAGAGTTGAGTTAGTTTTGAAATTCAACTATTTTTGTACAGTTTGTAGTACATTTGAATGGTAGAAACCCCACTTTACTTATATCTTCTTAATTAAATTTTAAATACATATCAGAAATGATTTAAATAAATATAATACATAGGTGATTTTAAATACTACTCAGAATCATATTTGTCCTTGATCCTATTTAAAATCCATTATCATATATGAATTATAATCTCCTATCAAATGCATACTTTAGATGGAAGACGGTGCCAAAACTTAACTTTCTTTTAATTTATTTTCATTTTCAAACTATTTAAAATTTAATTCCTTGATGGTTTTTGGCGCACATTTAATAATTTCCCAATAAATTTTTATTTGAAAGTTCATTCGTTTCCAAAATTTATGTTAAAAACTTAAAAATAAATTATAATTTAATTACATTAAAAAGGTGGATTTCTTCGTTGATGCCTGATTATTAATACGATCTGTACCAGAATTTAAAAAAAAAAAAATTGGGAAATTGGAAACCAAATGAAAAATTATATAGATATTTTTATTTCTTACTATATAACTACGTTCTAGAATTACACAATTACAATCCATTATTCATTTGCTGCATTAAAGTTTCGCGCTCTTTTAAATCCTTCGTACGAATGAACCCGAATTACCAAGTGAAGCACAGCTAAAGTAAAAATAGTTGCTTACAGCAAAAAAAAAAACAGAAAACAAACAGTTCAACAATTGCCAAAGATTCCAAAAAAAAAAACCAAATGCCAGAACAAACATTTCATGGCACTACTCTAAAACAATGAAAAATTTTAAAATTTATTGGTCCGAAGAGGACATCCCTTTCTTTATTTACTTTTCGTATGTTTTTTTGTTTTGTTGTTTTTTTTTTTTTGGTAGTTTATTTTCTGATTCCTTTCCATTAAATCCGTGGACAGGAAGAGGGATAGTTAAAAAAGTTTTGTATACATATATATATATATATATATATACATAGTTATTTCAATTGTATTCTTAATAATTGTACATATGTAAAATAATACCGCGAAAATTATTATTCGGATTCGGATATGGTATTACCATATTATATGTAAGTTCCTTGAAGTTCAAAAAAGAACAATAGAAATAAACAAGAAGAACAACAACAACAAAATTATTGAAAAATTTAAAAAATAAAAAAAAAATTTAAGAATGATTTATATTTTTAAATAGAGGGGGGTATTAAGGAATTATGTGAACGTTTCATAATTCGTTCAGAAAGTTTTTGGATTAAAAAAATTTTTGAAGACATTAATTCATTGCCACTAAACGAGAGCTTCTTGTAAGTCTTAGTACTGTGGAATGGAAAGTGCAAAAAGCAATTTAAATATTTAATTAAGGATAAGGACATTCTTCCATCTACAGTTCTGTAGGCCTATACAAAGGTATTTAAATATAATTCGAATATTTACATTCTTTTTATTTTTTTTTTATTAATTTCTTGGAACTCGTTTAGAGGGCATATGATATTCAGTAATTGGTTCATCCTTTGAGTCTGATTCTATTTTGTGCTGTAAACTTATGACCCAAACTCAGTAATTTTACTTTTCTTTAATACATTTACTATAGCTGCTTCTGTTAAGATTTTAAATCTATATAGGTTCCCCACTTCCATTGAATTATATTTTCTGATCTTTTAATCATGTGCCCCACTCATATGCACTTTATTTCAGAAGCAAATCTGCAAGAATTTGGAATTCATTTGTAATCAATGTTCAAAACCCATAGTTTATGCTTCCAATCTTATATATTCGAAAACTTAATATCAGTCTTGAATCAAAATCAAAGTTAGATACTCTTATAGGATAATAAGCTGGACTTATAATTCTTTAAGTAGGAATTGAGTAGAGTGATGCTTTATAAGAAGCTAAGTTTCAGGAATGCAGAATTCATTTAGAGGATGAATTTGAATTTCAAACTAAATATACAAACAATTCATACATATTGATCTTCTTTATTTTTATAATACTTAAACTTAAACCATGGCTATATTTAACCTCAACTTTTGAAGTAGCCAACATTTTATGAATTGTGAAACTATTAATTCTTCATAGTTTCCAAGTAAAACTCAATTTTCCAAAAACAATTAACAACCTACATCATTACCTCAGAAATCTTATTTTCAATTAATCATTAAAAAATATCAATCCTATATAATTGTCAGATATTATCCTATAAAATCCTATAATTGTCAGTTATAATTTGATTTAAATTTTTTAAATTTCATATATTATACTTCATATTTGTAAATTTCATATTGAATAAAGAGCAGAAGGAATCAAATAATCATAATAACAAAAACAACAACAAAAACGCACAAATATTCCACTAAATTAAAATTAAACAAAAGCAACAAAAAAGGACCCACGGATTAAAAGAAATCTGATTTAATTTTACTTTAAAATTTCTTAACACATATATAACCACTATTAATACAATAAAAATAAAAAATATCTTAAGTTTTGTCTATAAAAGATGTATGACATTTAGGTCCTGTACTACGTACAGCTAAAAACAAAGGATATTCAAAAAAAAAAAAAAAATAAAAACATACACACCAAAACAAAGGTGTTAACAGCTGGTTGTGTGCCACCACCAAATAATAATAATAAAATATAACAGTATTTTAAAATACGGAAGATATAATAGGAAATGGTTTCGCATTCTTTTTTTTTTTTGTTATAAACAAACAAACATTATTTAAATATACATTTAAACAAACAAACATACATACATACATACACACATATTCAATTAAAATAACAAGAGAAAAGAAAAGAAATGATACTTGAGAAATCATTCTACTGATGTTTAATTTGTTATCCTTTTTTTTTTTTTAATAAATTCCCAATTTAATTTTAAATATGTATCTTATAGATACTTTATTATATCTTACAGATATTTTATTGTATCTTATAGATACAAAAAAAAAAAATATTTTTTTTTTTTTTTTTTAATTATAATAATAGAAAATACAAAATATACTTGTTATATAAATTATCCTTTAACAAGGATGTTTAGTGTAATAATTTATAAAATTTTGAAAAATAATTTATAGCACGGATATCATATAGATCATATTTATTTATTATTTATTTATTTTTTTTTTCTTTTATTTTTTATTTTTTTTATTTTTCATTAAAAAACAATAAAGCAAATAATCTTTAAAGTTTAAAAAATAAAAAAAAAAAAAAATCTTAAAGATACAATAAAAAAAAAAAGAAAAAAACAAAACAAATAAAGGTGAGAAACCGCTACTGAACATATCCTTCGAAATTATTTATTAGATACGAGGACGTAAGTATATGAAACAATTTTGATATTTTCATATATAGATTTTATATATTTTTAAATGGGGTGAATGAGGTGTTATATTAAATCTAAAGATTGTATCTGGAAGATACAAAATCCTTTTGGATAAAAATCGTTTTTTTTTTTTTTATATTAATTCGTATTTAAATTAAATATTTTAACAATAATTCATTTTTATATTTGTAATTTATATCTTTTTAAAATTAGTTTTTAAAATTTTTTTTCAACTTAAGATAAAATCTGGATGGCTTAGAAATGGGAAATATTTTTTTAAATGGTATTTTTATTATAATTTCTGGATCAAGAAGTAAATCTGGTTCAAAATATATTGAATTATGTGTGAATTAATGAAAATTATTTTAAAAAAACAAAATTTTTAAAATTATACTTCGATTTATATTCTAAAAATTGAATTAATTAAAAGGTCCTGGAAAATATAAACTGTCTTATTACAGTTATTTTGGAAAAACTACTGTTGCTTAAGATTCGATTGAAAGAAGGGATCAGGGTAGAAACAAATGTGATAAACTTTGAATAATATCAGATTTTATAGAAAAGAATCAAAGTATAGGAATTAAAGTTACAAAAAAATTAATTTTAATCTTTATTTTGATTTTCAATTAAAGGAATCCATTACTGTATTGACAATTTTAAAGGAATTTTATAAAAAAAGAAAAACATATCCAACCACCTTTCACCAGATCTGAAAATAGAAAATGAAAATAAAATGAAATTTTTATTGTTAGAAATTATTTAGGAATTACAAAAGAAAATGTTTTCCATATTTTTTTGAACTCAAAATTAAAAATTCCAATTACCAAAGTTTCATATAAAACACTTTTTAATTCAAGGACACACATTTTTTAGAGATTGAAAAAGTTAACTTTTAAAGGTTTAAAATCTTTGAGGGTGCGAACTTTTACATTTTTCTAATAACTTAATCACATCATCAAAAAAAATACATGTTTTCAGAACTGCAGTAACTTGATTCCAACTCATTTAAATTTAATTAAAATAAAAAACTATTCATTAATAAACCTCTTTTTAAATATTGAGGAATCTTGAGATACTTACCTACCTTAATGCCTTGTTTTTTATCTCCAAACAAAATTCTTTTAAATCTTCAACTACTTTTCAATTTAAATAAACGATTTTTCAATATTTGAAATTAATTTCTTAACTATAAACTATAATTTACATTTAATTCGGATTCGATACAATCGAATCAACGATTAACTTTTTAACTCATATACAATCAAAGTTTTTTTAATTTTGTCGTAATCCATATGATGTATTAATTTTTTTTTTTGTAAATAACAGTATAAATAACACTGAAATAAGCATAACAAAGGACATTTTAAAAATGAAATCATGGAAATTCAAAAAAATTTGGAAAAAAAAGAACTTAAGGTTTTAAGGGTTAAAAAGAAAAAATTTTCCACTTATCGCCTTCAAACAGTCTACCACAATATTGTAAACTGTTATACAACAAAACAAATAAATGTAAAAAAAATTTTGTAAATGTATATGTTTAAGGAGTCAAAACAATCCCTAACAACTGTAAGGTACATACTTTAATTTGTATCAGAGAATTTTTGTATTAAGGATTAACACAGAAGTAAATTAAAAACTTAGGCTTAAATATTAAAGCAAGGCAAAAACATAAAAACTTTCTAGGGGTTAGAACTTTTTTTTTTCCTTTGATAGCTTAAAAACTTAAAAAGTATTGAACCTAAAACTCAACTTGGAGTGTAAGGCTTTAATTCACTAACAAAAGTATTCTACCGCAATTGGAATACTGGTATTAAAATACCCGAACTATGTACGCTGATGCTGAGGATTATTGGAATAGGAAACAATTGCTTTAATATATACTTATACTACTAAAACATTATGTATTTGGGTGTTATAAACTAATTTTGAATTTCTGAACTTTGTTTTCTATATCAAGGAATAAAAATTCAAAAGTCAAAAGAACAATCAAAATTTAACGAAAATTGAAAATCATTAAAAAAATCTTCAAATAAAAAATAAAGGAATTTTTTTATTAACAATTTTTAATTGAAATAAAAGAAAATTCCAAAAAAAAATTCATTAATGAAATAAAGAAAAATAAGGAAAAACCAAATGGAAATTTTTTAAAAAAGGATATTGTAAAACAATTTTGTAAATACGATAACGATACGTATTCAGTCTTAGAATTATTAATATTTTAAATAAAAAAGTTTATTATGTATTTAGATTTGATTATTGTTTAATAAATTCTTTAATTTTCATATTGTTTCAATTTGATTGTCAATTTAATTGATTAACTTTTTCTGTATTATAATAAGGGTAATCAAATTTTAATTAAAACATTTAAACAAAATATACGTAAAAGTAAAAGTTTAACAAATAAAGAATTAAATAATAATTCTATAAGAAGCTTATGAGAGAATTAAATTATACAAAAATATTTTAGAAACTTCTTGAAGCTTTATTTTAATAAGAGATTTGATCTTAAATTTTGAAAATTCCAGCATATAATTAATTTCAATTCTAGGATCAACCCTAGGACTAGGTATCATTTCAATTAAGTTACACTGATATAATAAAAATATAGAGCCTATCGAGAATTTCAATGTTCACAATTGCTTTTTTATGCGAATAAAAACAGGTTTCCCAATACATCTGTTAACTTATTTAAAATTCCAATTTAAGGTTCGAACGCTGGTTCGAAAAAATCAAAA
This sequence comes from Dolichopus griseipennis, assembly GCA_963082915.1. Lineage (NCBI taxonomy): Eukaryota > Metazoa > Arthropoda > Insecta > Diptera > Dolichopodidae > Dolichopus > Dolichopus griseipennis. The sequence continues at coordinate 4,874,405 of OY720444.1, forward strand.
ACTTTAAATGTAAAAATGGAAAGTTGACTGGGTGGCACAGTTGTTATAGTGCCGAATTTTCATGCGAAGAGCCTTACATATACTTACAAGATACATTAATATAACAATATAAACAAATACAAAATATAAAAACAAATAAATTTAATTGAATAATATAACTCACAGACATAGCTGAAATATAAAATTATTACAATATAAACAAAACAGAACTGTATCTATATTGAAAATCTAAGACGTTCTAAATATTATAAGGACTAGTACTATCTCATGTTTAAATTGTATGTGGAATTCATTAAAATCAAGGAGTATAGACAGGCAAATTAGTCTAACAGTTGAAAAGTTAGCACTTAAAAAAAACAAAATTAGTTTTTAATTTGACTAATAAAAGAATAAATTTAAAGTTTCCTTTCTATTAGGTTTTATTTAAAGCCAGGGCTAATCAGTCATTAAGAAGGGAGAAAAAAAGGATATAAAATTAAGTATAATGAAAAACGTTATCCTCAATGAAAACTAATGTAATTCAGAAAAACGCATTCCTTTGTGCTAATGAAAACTGTATATTATTAAAATTCGAAATTAAATCTTGAGGAGGGTTCAATATCTAGTCTACAGATAATTAAGCTTTTCTTAAAATCTCAGTTGTTGATTTACCATTTAAAAAAACTTATGGAAGACCTAACGAAACAAAAGTAGCAAAGAGTAAAAGGCTGTTGATTGACAATATCTCCAAATGGAACTATGGAAACAAAGGTAAGAAAAAGTAAATGGAATAAGTAGATTGGCAATACACCTATAAAAGGTTCAACTACATCAGCCGTTGATTTGAAACGCTCAACGCAAAAAAATTGTAGGGGAGGCTTAAGACAACCTAAAGAAGAAACTTATGATCTGGAAAAAGAAGAGTCGGAAAAAAAGATTTAAATAATTCAATTTCAATATCCAATCTTATCCACATGGTACAAGGTTGGCGCAGGATAAGAAAAATTCAAAAGCATTAATGGAAGCCCTCATATCTCGTAAAAGAAATAAATTGAATTCAACCAAACAACAGTTATTAATCCTAAAAAATAATAAATTCCAATTATTGGAAAATTAAATAAACAAAAATAGAAAACTAATTAAAAAACTAATTTTTTTTTTTTTAAAAATTCATTTTTTACTTTAATTAAAGAAAAAAAAAACAAACCTTAAAACACTTAACATTCAATTAAAATGCAAGTAAAATAAAAATTTTTAATTAATGTTGAACAAATATTTCAAAAAAAAAAAAAAATAAATCTTTTATTTTTTCATTAAAAAAAAACCAAAACCTCTACATTTTAAAAATAATTAATTTGAATATACGTATATATATACCTTTTAAGTTAAATCTAAGTTAAATTTTAAATATACTTATAGTAAAATATAAAATGTAGAATAAAACAGTCGCAAAATTAATCAGACAGAAACCATTTTGTTTTCATTTTTTTTTTCTATCTCATTCTCTATCTCATTTTCTCTAATTTTTTTTTTTTTTCATTTTCATTTTACATAAATATTATTCTTCTCCATTTTTTTTCTCCATGTTGATTAAAAATCAAATTAAAAATTCATCATTATTTCAAGTGTATTTAAAAAAAAAAAAAAATAATAATTTAAAAATTAAAAAAACAATTCCTAAAGATATCACAAGCCGTTTATTTATTTTATACCATATTATATACCTTAAGTCCATTCCATCATAAAATTTAAATCTTAATTGAATCCTTCCAAGTAAACATTTCTTAATTAAAAAAAATATTTTATCAAAGTTAACTGTATACAATAAAAAAAAAAACAGGTTTTAACTACCATATACCTGTATCATCTTCTTGTAATATATAGAAATCTTCCTATAGCCCACATTAATACACTCCTATATATATGCAATTTGCAATGAGGTAATGCAAATGCTAATGAGAATAAGTTTAATATACCGTTATATATTTCCAATTTTCATTCACAGATTTATATAAATTTTCATTTACATACATGTAATTTATATAAGAGTATATATATATATAAATGTGAATATATAGATAGATATATATATATATATATATCTAAAAATTCAAAAAAAAAAAAATAACGGAATTTATCTAATATAAAAAAAAAAATTATTTCATTTTTTGTTCCTTTATGCATTTAAATACCACATTTGCGCTTAAATAATTATTGTCCTTGAATAAAGGATTTATGTACACACATGCTTCAAAAGGACATTAAGCAAAAAAAAAAAATTATTGTGAATGATTAATTTATTACTTGTTTTAGGGCATATTAACCCTTATATGGTCAATTCAAAAATTTTCAAAATATACTAAGAGTAGTAAACCCTTGATTCTAATACTTATTTATAAGCGAATTGAATGGTAGGTCTTGATAATTTTAAAGTAAGGTCTTACTCAAAAGGAAGTGTAACAAGTGGAATAATTGTTATTAGAAGATTATTTTGATGTGCCTGATGATATAGGTTTACAATTAATAAGTTTTAAACTTCTGATAATTGTCATTTAATAACTGGTGCCTAACTATGTAAGAAATTCGCATCTCAAATACTTGGTAATTGCAACACTTAAAACAAATTCTACTTAATCAAATAATTTTAATTACTATGCGAATTACTAGATGAAATATTTGGCTTTCCCAAAGTAATTCAAGTTTGGTAATAATTGCTATACGAATTTATAAGATGCGATTCGAATTTCGTTAATGGTTAGGCATCTATATTGTAGTCAACTTGGTGATGTTCGGTCTAAAAGCAGTTTATTGTCATTGTAAACTCTAAATGGAACATCGGACAATTCCTCTAGTGGAAATTTCCAGCAATATCCTTACCATAATTATCTGACTTACGGATACAACAAATCTTAACACTTTAAAAGCTGATCTTATAAAAGGCTATATTTGAAAGCTACAAGTTAAATTTTATTATCAAAGTTTTAAAAATTTCCCATCCAATGCTTCATCAAAATGCTTCTAAAGGCTTCAAAAACGAGTTTAAAGTTTTGAAAGACAAAAATTATAAAAAATTTGTTTTTACCGGAAATTATGAGTTTTTAGTAGTGATCACGAATTAAAGCTAGAATTGCTCTAAAACACTAAAATCTAAACGCTTGAAAACCATACTTTAGTCACAAGAGGGTTAACAATATTCATCCAACTGATTTAAAGTATTTTATCTCATTTACTTTTTATTTTCCAAGTCATTAAAAGTAAACACCATTACGTAGGAACCTAAGATAATAGAAGACTAAAAGATAGAAAAAAAAAATATACAAAAAAAAAATATAAAGATAACGGTAAATTATATATGTTTTAAAAAAAATCCTTGGGTATTCATTTTTCATTTTTATTCAATCCAATTTGTTAAACAACATCCTACTTAGATATTCACTTTGGTCACATTGAATTTAAGGAAAAATAAATAAAAAATTAAAAAAAAAAAAAAATGATTTCCTTCATTGCACATAATTGAAAGATCTAGATTTATTTTTTAATTTTCCAATTTTTTTTTACAGTTAGGCAACTGGCTGAATAGGGCAGCATGTAGGGATTTCTTTTTCATTAAAAAGTAGTAACACATACATATATAAGTATGTGAATATATAGGTAATGGTAAACATTTAACATTAATGCATAATAAGAAAATCCTTTTAGTCCTTTTGATAAAAAAGTAAATAGCGCGACATCAATTTAATATTAAAATATAAAAAAAAACAACAAACCAAATCAAAAATACAGTTATAATGAATAGAGATTTTCTTTTAATTTTACTGTTAGAAAACTGGTTTGTGAAAATTAAAAAATTATGCTTGGAAAAAATTGTGGGAAGAAAAGGGAAGTCGTTTAAAATTCTGATCAATTATAAGGTACTCTAACTTCATGTGCAAGAAACACTCGCCTCATTCTAGTTATACTTGGTTCCTGGATGTCCTACTGTTTTCCCTTATAATCAATTATATTTTAGAGTGCAGCCCCTTGCTCCAATAAATCTCTCTCACTATTGTAAAAACATTTTCACTAGTGAGAAAAACCCCTAAAATAAGTCAAATCAATCACAAGGTATTCTGCCTACGTCTGTTATCCTGCTAATTACTTTCTCTTACAATTAATTGAGCTCTGCAGTGCACCTGCTCCTCTTTTCATATCTCCTCTCAATATTCCAAAAAATTTGTTCAAAACTTAAAGTTCCAAGGTGCGCATCCTTAGAAATTCTATTACTTTCAATATATTCCGATATTCTTCAAAAATCTACTACTTCCTAAATAAAGTGGGTCTTCCTAAAACTTAGAACCTTTTTTTTTTACAAAAGATTCAATGGTTGACTGAAGAATGGAATGAAAACTCTAACTTCGAAGTCAGTATAACAGTTTTGGAGAATAAAAACATATGAGAGAACCGACTCTGTCAGCATCGAATTTTGTAAGAAAAGTTTCTTAAATTGGATACGTATAGGTTGAAGATCTTAAGTTTAACAGAACTTTCAAGAGTTAACTGAAAGTTGTAATTTTAGGTAGTGGTCCCCAGAGTAAATTTAAAAACTAACCAATCTAAAATACCATTCCACTGCATTAAATTCCTCTTGCCAAAAAGCAAGATATTGCATTGAATCTTCATAGAACATATTTCTGCAGTAGACTTTTCCAGGATACTCCTTTTTTTTAATTTATTTACTTTTTTATTTTTTTTATATTTTTTTTTTATAAATTCACAATAAACGTTTTTTAATGCATGTTATCTCAATTCTTTTTTTGTGCTTCTCTTCTTTTTGGTTTGCTTTAAATGAAGACAACTTTGATGTTTAAAAGTAAATGGAAATCTAAATGATTTGGAACTGAATGAATATAAAAAATAAATATAATTATTTTTAAAATATCATTAAAATTTTTAAATAAATTGGAAGTAAAAAATAGATAATAGCAAATAGAGAATATAGTATATGAAATAAATTCATTTGGTGGTGGCAGGAGTAGTGATGGCTGTGGTCTATTAAATGCTTTTACAAATTAAAATATTTAAGATAAAGAATCAGTAGGTACTAGAGAATCCAATTTACTAGTAAAAAAAAAACATATCAATCCCAATTAAAATAATTCAATTATAAGGAAATTATAAATAATTTGTACTGATAGAATCATTTTAACTAAAGGTGTATTAAAAATTAATTAATTGAATATTATCAGTGCAGAGGATTGTTGGTAAATAGGAAAAAATATATTGTACTTATTGGCAAAAACCTATGTCAAATTCAAAGTCCAGTTTTACAAATCTCAGAAGCAGAAAAGCAGACTTCCCATACACTGAACTGCCACTTAAATACCCAGGATCGAACGAATATGAGAAAAAGTTCCAATAGATAAAGCTGTAGAAAGAAACCTATGAAGATTGCTATACAAATGAAGTTGGAGTAACTGTATGTATCGGAGTATTTATATCTCATAGGAGCAGACGATGTAGGAATACTTTTCAAAAATGTAATGGAAAACATCATACAGTCGACAAAGTGCATTAGTGGATCAGAAGAGGCATCAGAAGAAGAATAAACAGTACTATGCTTACAGCTCTAATCGGTTAAAAGAACCGACTTCCAGATTCCATAGAACTTATAAGCCAAAAATCACAGATAATAATTTCTAGAGAAGAATTTTCAGATAACTTATACAGTTCCTTTCCTTTTCCCTTTAAAACACTATATGATTCTGCTATTTTGAAAAGCATGGGAGAATTTGAAACTGAGAGTTTCCCTAGTTTTTTAAAGTTAAATAACACCTAGTACTATTCTAAGTCAGTGGATTCTCGATACAGTCCCAATATTTAAAAACAAAGCAAAACTAATTGAAGAGTAAATAAAATAAACATTGTAATATCCACGGCGAAGGAACAAAAATCCCGGAGTCAAAAGTTCTCTTTGACTAAAAAAAAAATAATCCAAAAGTCCCCGAGAAATTATATGGTTCCCGAGGAGTTGGCCTAAAATCTCTTTAAACCCATTATATTTTTTTAAGCATATTTGATTCAATTTTAAATCATAATTCCTCAGAAACTTTTACCTTTTTTTTGGAATCATAAATCCCTGAAGACATTTATAGCCCAGTATACACAATACAAAAATTCGGCATTTCTTCCAAATTTTACACCCAATTAAACCAATACTATACTACCGTATGCATACAATTAGTAATTAATTATAATTTTAGAATTTATCAAAAAAAATTTAATTCAAAATCTAAACCTCAAAAATGTATATATATATATATATATATATATATAAAACAAGTAAAAGGCATTTTGGATAAGTTGGAATTTTTTTTAAAAAGTGTTTTATATTAAAAAACCGCATTAAAAAAAGAAAAATGGTGGATACCACATTCATGTACAATACAACAAAAAAATGATTAAATTTAAATATAAACTCGCGTTTGGTTTTTTTTTACCATACCAAAAAAAAAAAATTACCATGGTTTCAAAATAAAAAGAAAATAAATAATAAATAAAATATAAAAAATAACTTATATATATATTTTTCCTTTTATTTTTACCGTGCTATTAATTTAGAATTTCTTGTTTTTTTTTTCGAATATAAATTATTAATATTTTTTTTTCATCTTTCATCTTATTTTTTTTTTTTTTTTTGATTGATGACCTTTCAACTTGGATGAATTCGTCAACATCATTCAATACTACAATATACACTTTCATCATCATCATCAGGCATATAGTCATTATTTTATAATATATACCTACTGTAACTATCATTAAGTAATATTATGCCTCCAATGTATCTTAAATGGATTTTCCAAAACCATACCAGACCGTTTGGCGATTAAATTAAAAAAAAAATTTTTGTTGTTGTTTTTGTTTTGCTGGGATTGAATTGATTCGTAGGTTGTTTTTAAGGTATACTGGCAAACCTTTTGGAAAATACCTTAAGTTTGAATCCATTGGTATACATCGTTGTATTTTTTAATTGACCAGATCAGACTTTAAGACGCTTCATCAGAGAAATATAAAAAATAAAAATCGAAATCTATTGAAGAAAAATATGATATTCAATATTTGAGAAGGTAATCAAAGAAAATACACTGAGAAAAAATTTTTAACTATAGTGGAAATTAAATAAATATGATTTATGTTTTTTATTTTGAGTTCAATCTTCAAAACGGATCTTCAAGTTCTAAAAATGGCTCGGGAGAAAATAATTATCAGGGTTGCTATGGTTTACGTAGATGTTCATTGGAGAAAGAAAGAGCTTATGAAAATCGGTTTCCAGATTCCATAGAAGTTGTTAATTTCTTTGACAGAATTTTCAATGAACTTTCATAATTCCTATCCACAGCAGTTTTGAACAATATAGGAGATGCTATTTTGAAAAGCATTGGAGCATTGAAGCCAAGAGTTTTCTGATTTTTTTTTTCTGAATATTTATTTTGCAGAGCAAAGACGTAAGGATTAGTTAAAACGAGCTCACATTTAAATTCAGGAATATATAATCTAATGGTCTTCAAATATATTTACACCTCCTTTTTCATTTATGAGCAGGATTTAGGATTATGGTGGAAGTTATTTGGAATATTTGGATTATTGGGGATGGGGAAAATTGTTGGGATATTTAGAAGAAAGATGTTAATGTTCTTCTTAAATTTGGTTAAATCGTACATATATACATTATCAAAATTTAATTTTTTATAGTAACGCAATAATGTTTAATATGCACCCTTTTACTCCCTATGTGTATAATTAAGAGCTCACATTATGCTCTTATACACTTATCTATAGATAACTATAGAGTTCATTTTGATTAATCTCCTTGTATGGTTCTTTAATTTTTATAGCCTAACCTTTTTTCACCATCCAATTATCTAATACCCCCTCCTTCCTATATTATCTTCCGAATGATATCCTAAATAACTTTAGTTTTTATTGGGTTACTACAATCAAAATGTACTTAGTTTTTTTAAGTTATCATTTGACAGTATTTCATTTGGCTAACATCGCATACAATATTTGGCAAAAGATGTCCCGATTTTTGAATCCACCTCTAGAATTGCCTTTAATTCAGAAATACGTAAACATTCTGAAAAATTTTCCCAACACAAGAATAACTGGCGCAAAAAATTCAGTCAAAGGACACTTCAATGAAATACACTCTAGAGTTCAGACTTATGACCCACTCCCAATTTATCTTATAAAAAAATTAACTACAAAATTTAATAATTCATAAAGCGGTTCTATACTTATGATCCCCAATGTATTTACAAAATCAACAAAGTAACTAAAGAGAAAAGGCCTACACTTTTTCTACATATTTAATACACAGGTAACTTATGTACAAAAAAAAACAAGGAATTTCTTATATTCATTCAATTACATAAAAAAAAAGTGATAAAAATTATTAAAATGAATATCCGTTCATTATGTACATAATATAATAACTATTATTCTTAAAATAAAAATATTTTCAATGAAAAATTCATACAGGTGATTAATTTTTCTTTATTTTTTTTTCATCATTCCATATTTAAATAATTATATGTGTATATGCATATACATTATATATACATACGTATATATAATACAGGAGTAATAAATATTTTTTCACAATTCATCATTGCAAAGAACAATTTTCATTTAAATGACAAGTAAATAAATTCTACAGGTGTGAGTGTAAAAATAAAAAACATACATACAGTTATAATAAAAGGAAATATTAAATGTCAAAATTTAACGAAAGGAATCATTAATCAAATTATATATATATAGATATATATAGACAATAGAATAACAACCAGAAATCCTTTATTATTATACAATTTTATACAGTAGAGGCTTTTGTCCAAATGGTTTCTTAGTTCTTTGATTCTTTGGTTCCGAGGTTGTTTTTTTTTTGAAGTAACAATAAAAGATACCGGCCTTAAGGATAAATAATATTTTAAAAATAAAATATATGGGTTTAATCATATGTGTATGACTTGAAGTTATTCAAATATACAAAATTAATATTGTAATTAGCGAAATTCCAATAATGATTAACGTTATATTAAAAATGACTTATTGGTTTAATGATAATAATTTTTTACTGATTTATATTTAAAATTATGACTAAGATTAATTTTCTGAAAGCTTTAGATGATTAGAGAGTATCTTTAGATACCTAGTGCAGTAGATTTAAATGAATTTCTGCGACAATGAGGCTGTAAGTTCTAAAGAAGAAGAGTCATGTAACTTCTTCAATTTAGTATTGATTAGAATTTGAACAGAGGTTGACCTAGACTTTCTAAGCCAAACTATTTAATATGAATTCATTGTTTTAGTTGCGGGATAGCATTTGTCATCCTAACATCCAGGCTTTGCGGTATGTATCTTACTTTTAATACTTAGTCCGTTAAGAATCCTACTTTCAATACTTGGTCCGTTAAGCATCCTAATTCCAATGCTCGGTTTGTTGTTCATTCCACATGGTAACCATGGAGATTTTGTAATAAATATTAAATTTCAACAATTCTTTTCAATTAAATATTTAATGACCAGTATGGCAATCGAACCCTCCCTTCACGCTTGGTTAATGCTCTAAATGTTAACCCACTACACTACTGGGACGCTATACTTGTTCATTCGATTAAAAACTTTTATTTGCAGGCAATGGATTAGGAATGACTTTATTTCATCAATAGATAGAAAGAAAACTGCCTCGAAGATTTTTTAAATTCAGTAAATTTTAGTAAAGTACAATAGAAGATGGATTTGTTTTTTAATTTTAATATGATCCAAACTTCCTCAAAAAATTTGAAAACAACCTCCAAACATGATACTAAGATTTTTGAGTTTAATCAATTTTTATACCAGTAAATACAAATAAGATCACAGATATATTAAAATCTACGTTTCTATCGCATCAATCTAAACATACAAGATAAAGACTCAAAGGTATAGATAGCATTAGCATCGGAAAATAAATCGATCTCGTCTGCCCACCCGCCCGTTCCAAAAAGGACAAGAGGTTTTAAATTCATACAAATAATTATTAAAATGTATCTCAATATTCAAATAAAGCATTTTAAATGCTGTAGGTAGTAACTGATTAAATCTCCTGGATAATACTAACACACAGTATTTACTGAAAATAAAATGAAGAAGCAAGGGCTTCAACTAATAAGAATTGTAATGCACTCATATTAATATTTAGGAATCTTAAATTAAGCTTGGCTTTAAATTTACAGCTAAGTACAATTGTAATAGATTGGTGAACATTTAAAACTCATTAAGGAGTTTTACACTCTTTATTCAACATTTCTTCAAAAACTTCCTTGACCGAGTTTTACGCAATCATTCAAAACTAATTTCTCTTCGGTTCTAAACTAATTTTCAGGAAATTTGAAGACATCAATGCAAACTGAAACAATGTTTAAAATTATTAAATTAATTTGAATTAATTGAATTCTTTGAATTTAATCATTTATTTTAAACAGATTCCATTAATATTCACCAAATTTCCACAAATTGAATTTTATTAAAATATATAAATAATTATTTTTATTGTTATTTTTAATGATTTTATAATAATAAATTACATAATATATATTTTAAATATATAATACATTTACATATATATATATATATAATTTTCCCAAATAAACTTAAAAATAATTTAAATTCTATTCAATTTTAAATATATAGTTAAAAGATTTTTAAATTAATTTCACCGGCAGTTTTATAAAATGTTACCATTTTATTTATTCACAACGAAATCATTTTTCAATTTGACCCCTTCTACGGTGTAATTTTAAAATAATATTAAACTATTATATAAAAAATCTGTTTATATATATATATAATATAATATATAAAATATATATATATATGCATACATTTTTAATTAATACAAAATTAATTGAATTCTGTAAATAAATTTAATATTTAAATAAAAATTAATTTAGTTTTGCAATTCTTTTAAAAACTAATTGAATATCATGACATTATTTAGTTCTGTTTTATAAGTATCAGAGGTAAACAATCTAGTATGCCACGGATCACAGGTTTTTTTAATTTTGTTAAACAAATTCATACCTTTTTAAAATGAATTAAAATAAAGAAAAAAAAAAAAAAAAATTCATTTCAAACAAAACAAGTGTTCTTTTAATAAAATCTCTTATATTTGACAGAAGATAAAATAAAAATAAGCTGTCAACCTGTCAGATTGACAGGTGCAGTACATATAATAGAGTACATATAATAATGGATCATATATAATGGACTTCGAAATTCAAAATTAAACCTAAATATAAATAAATATAATCTCTTTAAACTCGAAATAAATTGATTTGAATAAAAGTAAATGTGTATGCTCTCGGTCCTATAGTGTGTAAAACCAATTGCAAAATGAAACTTTAACTGTCAATGTCAAGTTTCGAATACGAAAACTCAAAAAATCTGCTTTTAATATAAATTTGATAGTTCAAAAGATTTTCAATAGTTATTGTAAGCCAACAATTGGCCCCTGGAACTCGCAATAAGTTTATTTAAAATATAATTGTGTATGTTATCGGCCCTATAACGAGTAAAACCAAGTGCAGAATGAAGTTTTAACTGTCAATGTCGAGTTTCGAATACAAAAACTCACATAATCTGTTTTTTATATTAAATTTGATAGTCCAAAAGAATTTCAATAGTTATTGTAAGCCAACAATTGGCCCTTTAAATTTTAAGTTTCTCAACCCCTGATTAATACTATTTTCAATTACTTTCCAGTACTCCATATTATATAACTATATTACTATTAAGTTGATTTGGCATTAAATATATTCTTTAAATGACACATATGTGAAATATATGTGATTTGTTTTTGAAAACAAAAAAATATACACCGTTTCTTTATTTAGTTATTTATTTCTGTGATATTTAAATGATTTTGGGATGAACCCTCTTATGGTACAATTCAATCAACCACTACCAGTTGTTAGTTACTGAAAAATTTTTTTTTTTTGAAAAATTCAATTGAATTCTTCCACAATAACAAAAGGTACAATTAATAAAAATTTCATATTGAAAATTCATATAAAAATTATTTTATATATATATATATATATATATATATTTATTACATAACAAATGACTATTAATAGTTTTATAATAATGATGTATAGGATTGAATGGTGGTAATTCATTTTGGTATGTAATCACTACACACCATCATTCATATATATAGATATATATACGTATATAAAAGGCTGTTGAAAGTCATATTCATACTTATATAATTTTGAGGTTGGTTTAAGAACAACTTTACAGACTCTCTCTCTCTCTTTAATTATATAATGAAAAATCCAAGAAATAATATGAGCATAATACGAGTACATTCAAGTCAAACTAAATTGATTAGAAAAACTTCGTCAGTGTAGTTGCAGTATCTTTTTTTTAAATTCCATAAAATTTGTTTTAATACCAAAAGATCCCAAATATTTCTAATTTGACTTTCATAAAAATCGATATAATAATCGCTCATCGCTATACTTTTGATTCGCCCAATCTAAAAGTTGTTTTCTAACCAACGTTCCCTCATCTAATTTTGACCAACTGCTACTACTTTCAATAATTTACTTCAAACTTCTCACTAGATATTGATCAGGATCCGAAAGCTTCCTTTCCAATCCCAAAAAACTAAAGAGTTTCAGTTTATACTACCGAAACCCGGACAAACTTTTAGACAGTGAATATTATATTATTTATTGGATCCTACTGTACACTTCTAACTGGATATTGATCAAGATCCGGAGCTCCGTACTTCTACTCAAGCATCTACCCAAGCATTTGCCAAATTGTAACTTAAACTACTGAAATACCAATTACTTTAGATGACTGTTAGATATAGATTTTTTTTTTTGGTTCCTACTTTGCACTCCTGTCTAAAGATTGATCTAAATACCGAGCTCCCTACGTCTACCCAAACATTTGTCAAACTTTAATTACTCCTACTAAAATACAAATTCCATTGGTTGAACTGTCAGACGATTTATAAGTTAAAAGATTTTTCTATAAGAAACAAAAAATTCTTCTACAACACTAAAAACAAATCTTTAAAGAGGGTTGACAAATTCAACACCCTCTTCATATCCCACCTTATGTACATTATGATATACTTTATATTTTCTTTCATTAGACTCATGAAAAATTATACCAACATACAATCAAATTATTAATTTATTCTCCCTGGAGGCTGATTCAAAATGTCTAAACAAAAAATTATGAGGGGTTGCAAAAAAAAAACAACAAAAACATAAGAAAAAAAAAATTAAAAAATCAAAATATCAGAATACTAAAAATCGTGAAAAAATTTCATTTGAAATCAAGAAAAGTAGAATTCTTTCGGATAATTTTGATTTGATATTTTCTATTAATGTTCAATAGAGTTGAAGGTGGAACAACAATGATAATAATAACGCGTTTTTACAAAAACAACAACAAAGTTTTAGTTCAGCAACAACAAAAGAGAGAAAAAAGTACCTTTTTTGTTGTCAAGTTACAAGCAATCAGTACAACTACATCATATAATATCAAATCCTTGATTAATACATCATACTAAGAGATTTTTATTGTATTAAAACTAAATTTCACGGGAAAAGGTCGTTGATCTGGTTAAGATAGGATCTTTTGCATGAAATTCGGATTTAAATCTTTTTTTCGTTACTAGTCTTTCTTCTATTAAGAAATGCAATGGCATTATTTCATTAAATTGAAATTCAGTAACCATAGTAACCAAATTTTGAACTCAGATCAGTTGAAAGCTGCTATAAATAATAATTAATCAATATATATGTTTTCACAAGAGGCTCTCTATTTGGGAGTTGTGAGAAACTTCCGTATACAATATATGTAAATCGAATCGCAAACAACTACGTAACCATAGCAACAAAATTTTGAAAATTTGACTTTTGATTACACTTTATTTTTTTATCGACACATAATTTTTAGCTTTCAGTCACCTTAAAGGCACTTTTAGGTAGGGCCTTCAAAAAGCTCGAAACCCTAAAGTTATTGCAGCCTTTGATATTTAATACACATAAAAATCTTTGAAACAGAGCAAAAATTGTTATTGTACCATTATATTTTTAAATCCTAAAAAAAATCAGAGTTCTCACAAAGTTAAAAAAAAACCAATTCTAAACCTAATATTCCATTTATAATGTCCTCAAAAATAAGAACTCCAATAGAAACGCCTTCTCTTTACATTTATTAATGAAAACTGAACCAAAAAAATTCTTTTGATCTACACTTGGGATTTTTAATTTTCTCATCAATTTTTTGAATTAACAAATATACGAAATGAAGTCATTTCGGAATTCAATGATGGAACAACAAAGAATTTTGATTAACCCCATAAAACTTTCATCATATATAATATAATCATCCATATTTAAAAATATAATGATTTTGTTAATCAATTTTTTTTTTCTAATTGCGCGTAATGCTGAAAACAAGTTTTTGAAATATTGAGAGAAGGGAATCGAACTAATTACTTTAATTAAAACAACAAATGTTCATTAATGCATGATTAAATGCATATTTAATATTTTAAAAACTACACATTTTAATAAAATTTAAACAAAAAATAGTCGCTGTATTAAATTTTATATTGTTTTGATTTAGTTAATCATATGTTATAATTTTTTCAAAATTAAAATAATTTTAATAATAATAATTCCTTTGAAAAGTGATGCCATATTGATAAAGTGACACCCTCTATGAATAAAAAAAAAAACACCCCCCGTGAAAGCTATTACTCAATTTATTAATCATCTTTTTAAATTCCAGTTTTCTTGGCAGTTGTAAACATTTCATCAATCCATTATAGAAAAATCAAAACATAAATTCTATATAGTTGATCGACTATAACAAAAAATATTCCCCTCAATCACATGATCCATTACTCCAAATTCTAACTTCCGAGTTAAAGAACTCACCCACCAACATTACTACAGAAACCAAAAGAATTTTTATTTACCCCACAAACGTTTGCCCCACTTATTTAAAGTACAGGGGATCAACAAATTTAAAAGACAAAACATACTTAGCCCTTACATATTATAAAAAAACTAATCATATTAGCTTAATTTTTTTGTAATTTGGATTTTATTTTTTATACAAATTTATTTTAATTAGAAAATTAATATCAAATTAAATTAATTAAAATGGAAAATGGGCAAAACCTTGAGTCAACGAAAAAATGTTGTTGTGAAAATTGCCCAAATAAACTACTTTGTACTGGTTTTAATGCAGCTGTTGAACGACTTAGTAGAGAACATCATAGAGATAAAAGATTAGAATTTGCCTTTGAAGAAAGAGGAAAATTTTCAAAATCTTTAAAGATTGATCCACATGTTGGTAAATATAATATCCGGAATCAGTTTTAAGGGGAACGCACTAATCTACAAAATTTATTTCCTATATAGAATATAAAACCGTTTCTGCTGTTAATGGACCATTACTAATATTAGATAATATTAAATTTCCAAAATTTGCTGAAATTGTACGAATACATATGAAGGATGGTACAATAAGAAATGGTCAAGTATTAGAAGTAAGTGGCAGTAAAGCTGTAATTCAAGTATTTGAAGGTACTTGGGATATTGATATAAATACTGCAATTGAATTTACTGGTGAAACATTGCATACCGCTGTATCCGAAGATATGGTAAATTCACTCACAAAAATTTCACCATAAATTTTATTACAATAAAAAAAAAAATTAATTTACTTGTAAGTTGGGAAGAGTATTAAATGGTTCTGGAGTACCAATTGATGGTGGACCAAAAGTTTTAGCTGAAGACTTTTTAGATATTCAAGGTTTGCCAATAAATCCAGTTGCAAGAATTTACCCAGAAGAAATGATACAAACTGGCATATCAGCAATTGATGTAATGAATTCAATTGCTCGTGGTCAAAAGATACCAATATTTTCGGGTTCCGGTTTACCACATAATGAAATTGCCGCTCAAATATGTCGTCAAGCTGGTCTAGTTAAGGTAAAATACATTTCATTCGACTAGAGGATTCGTACAGAATTCAGTTAATATTATTATAATCAAAATTTATACAAAAAATTTCAGCTAGACAAATCTACAACAGATGATCATAAAGATAATTTTGCAATTGTTTTTGGTGCAATGGGTGTTAATATGGAAACAGCTAGATTTTTTAAAACGGATTTTGAAATAAGTGGTGCAATGGACAATGTTTGCTTATTTTTAAATTTGGCAAATGATCCAACAATTGAACGTATTATAACACCGCGAATTGCATTAACAACAGCGGAATTTTTAGCATATCAATGTGAAAAACATGTTCTTGTAATTCTAACAGATATGACATCATATTGTGAAGCATTGCGTCAGGTGTCAGCAGCAAAAGAAGAGGTTCCAGGTAGACGTGGTTTTCCCGGTTATATGTATACAGATTTATCAACAATTTATGAAAGAGCTGGTAGAGTTGAGGGACGTAATGGTTCCATTACACAAATACCAATTTTAACAATGCCAAATGATGATATATCACATCCAATAGCAGATTTAACTGGTTATATAACCGAAGGACAAATTTATATTGACCGGGATATGCATAATAAACAAAGATATCCACCAATTAATGTTCTACCATCATTATCAAGATTAATGAAATCAGCAATTGGTGAAGGTATGACCAGAGGAGATCATGCTGATATATCAAATCAATTATATTCATTTTATGCCATTGGAAAAGATGTTAGTTCTATGAAATCAGTTATCGGAGAAGATGCATTAAGTGAAGAAGATAAATTATATTTAGAATTTTTAAAAAAATTTGATCAAAATTTTTTAAGTCAAGAGTATTATGAAAATCGAGATATAATAAAGTCATTGGATATTGCATGGCAAACATTAAGAATATTTCCAAAGCATATGTTGAAACGTATTCCCCATGATGTTATAGAAAAATATTATAAAAAAGAACCTGGTGCGACACCATTAGATATAAATGTTAGTGTAACGATAGATGATTAAAATGCAAATGATTATGCAAATTTTTGATAATATGATAAGTTGTTTTTAATATTTGTTTGTTCTGTTATTTAATTATAATAATAAAATTTAAACTTAAAAAAGTTAATTTTTGTTTTTTTTTTAATTCAAAAATAGGCTTTTGTTGGATCTCATACCATCTATTCATCCTTTTGCTTCAATCAATATTAAGGCCTGAATTGGTAGTCTTAGTTTTACAAAACTTTTAGAACTAATTTGTGTATGCAAAAGCTCCTTCTATACTAATCTCCTTTCCTCCTACTCTCTGGAGTATTAATTCCAATTCTTTGGAAGATTAAGTTTGAAAAGTGTTTGGCCTTCTAACTTCGGCGAAATTTACACATTCCACATCTTTAATTTTCACCCTCGTCTATGGAATACTATAGAGGGTCATTTAACTAGGGATCCCTGAAGGTCGGATATTATTCGGTATATTAAAAAAATTCCAAAAAAAATTTATAATTTGCATTTGATAGCGCAAAATCCAATTCTAAAATCAAAATTTATTTAATACAATTTTACGTAAACATAAATAATAGATACATTATTGAGCAAGGTTGAGTAGGTACATTATAGAATGTTAGCAACAAACAAGTTTTTCGATTTGAATCTAAACAAAAGAAATAATTTAGAATGTAAAGCAACATTTTTGAAAAATATATATACAAAATAATAATAAATGGAGAAATAGATCATTATTGAAACAAAATAAACCTATAAGAAAATTTAAAATCTTTTATTAATTTATTTAAGTTAAGCAATTACGCACATAAATAAAAAAAAATATTAATTGAAATTAAAAAAAAAATTATACGAAGAAGGGATTTGAACTAACGACCCCAACATTTTATAAAATATGAAACATATAAAAAGTAGACTAACTAACTTATTCATCTTCAAGTTTTTAAGATACAACAAGAAATTATATGAGTCATTTATTTATTTTTTGTGTATCTATTAATAAAATTAAATTTTATTTAACATTCTTTTAACATAATGTACATATTGAAATTAGAAATAGTTTTTAATTAGAAAAAGTTCTTCTTTCAATTGACCTTCCGTCATTCTGTGACGGGCACACAGCTAGTATTATTATATTTATATATATTATATATATTTAATTTTGAACCTATGCTGATATTTACATATAAAATTGATTAGTAATTTTTTAAATATTAAATAAATTGAAATAAGTGAATTATTATTATTATTATTATTATTAATATATTTGTCTAGAATGAGGTGTAACAAACGCATTCAATTAAATGTGTTTTGTTGGATGTGTTCAATTATAAAAAAATAAAATATTAACGTTTTGTTCGATGTGTTTTATTTTAGAAAATAAAATATCATAAATTATCATAAGCAGGCCAAAAAATATTTTATTTATTTTTAATAAAAAATAAAAATTTTTTTTGAAATAAAATTTACTTATTAGTTTATGAAAAATTTCATTTTAGTTTTAAAAATCACAGCAGATTTTCTGGAAATTTTAAATATATAGTAAGACATTTTGTAAATAAAAACTAATAAGACAATGCTTCACAGGAACATTTGTGTAGTTAGTCTTAATAATTCAGTAAAAATCTGAAATTAGGGCGAAAGCCCAATGTATGCTTTGATGCATTGCTTGGTTTGCTTAAGCAAATAAACCAAGAAATGTATTAAAGTAATTTCAAATTCAAAGTTTCCCCTCATCTCGCTCTCAACTCTACCTCATCTATCTCTCATCCCTTCCTTCATAACTTTATAATTATTTATCTATTTAAAAGTTAAAATGGAAAAAAAATTATGTAACAACTGACGGTTGGGAAAGTCGGTTCAGGTATACAATACCTCTGAGTTCAATGCACCATAAAAACCAGACAAAATAGATTTTAAACTTAGTTAGGGTTAGGTATATTAAAAAAATTTCAAATAAAATTATAATTTGCATTTGATAATGCAAAACTCAATTGAAAAATCAACATTTATTTAATACAATTTCACGTACATATAAATAGATACATTATTTAGCATGTTGAATAGGTACATTATAGAATGGTTAGCCTTCAAACAAGTATTTTGATTTGAATCTAAACAAAGGAAACAATATAGAATGTATAACAACATTTTTTAAAAATGTATATACAAAACATTAATAGTTGGAGAAATAAATCATTATTGAAACAAAAATCTATTTCACATCTCTTATTAACACAAATTTATCGAACTTAATTTTAAAAAAGTACGTAATTGAATAAAAAAAAAATATTAATTGAAATTAAAAAAACATTTCACCAAGAAGGGATTTGAACTAACAGCCCCAAAATTTTATCAAATTCAAAACATAAAAAAGGTAGACTAAATAAATTATTCATCTTCAAATTTTTAAGATACAACAACATATAAGTTTTTGTTTTTTTTGGACATAACTAGAATTGAAGCATAGTCTGTATTACGTAGAATGCAACGGTTACCATTTTATTTAAGAAAATGGTATTGATATATAATATATGTATATGTAATATATGTATATGTAATATATGTAATTAAATTAGAAATAGTTCTTAATTAGAAAAAGTTCTTCTTTCAACTGACCTTCCGTCATTCTGTGACGGGCCAACAGCTAGTTACTTTATAATTGTATATTAATCGAATACTTTCATTTATATATATATATAAATTTAATTATATATAATTATTTAAATTGATCTTCATCATTTAAGTTCCACGTACATATGTATATAGTATTGTACCTTGAATTTGATTCCATTTTTTTTTAATTTAAATTTTAATATACAAAAGAACTAACAGTAAAATTTTATTTTATTTAAAAAAAAAAAAAATTACATAATTCAGATTTAATTTTATTTTTTTTGTTTATTATTTTTACATGAAGTCGCATTTAATAAATATAATGAGAGAACCAAATTATGTCCATATCCCAAATATTTTATTGTTATAATACACAACTATTAAATATTTTGATGTCAAAATGATGTCCTGTCTTCAAAAATTTTTTTGACAAATATTCATTTGATTTGCTCCTGTTGGCTTCAAATATGTAGGTACGTGTGTGAAAAAGTAAATGTATAAAAACATAAGGGATCATTCTGATGAAAAACATAAAAAATAAATATAAAATATGTTATTGCTCTGTGCGTATCCTGAAACGGAAGCATATTTTATTCGCGACATTATAATTTTGTATATATATACACGTATATAACAACATATGCAATATAATTTATTTATTCTTTGTATCATTTAATTAAATAAAAATTTCAATATTCCAGTTAATATTATGTTTGTATGGAAATTTTAATAAATAAAAATATAATTAAGGTATTATGAAACTGGTGTTACATATCGAATATGCATTGGTGAGAATATAAAAATTTTGGATATCACAGTTGTATTTTATTTTAACTATTTACACATAAATTAAAGATATGATTCAAAAAAGTTAAGCCGACTCTATAAAGTTATATAAACTAATGCTAAGCCGGTGATAAGTCGACTACAGTTTTTTCTTTCGTCCAAAGAACTTTAAGAATAACACAGTGGAATTTTTATAATTGAAAATTAATTTAGGTATTACTAAGCCGACAGCAAGTCGACTTAGGTTTCTTAAGTAGGTTATATATTTAGGATAAATAAGTTTTAAAAACCATCTAAAAAATCAGAGATTTTAGAAGGGCTTTTGTCTGGATTTTTGATCTGCATAAAACGAAGCATTTTGCTACTGTAATTGCGAATTCAAAAAGAGTAGTACCTTACTCTGGAAATTAAAAACCGAAAAGTAAAGTTTATTTTAAGTCGAGTAGTCGAATTTTAAAACAAAATACTAGGAAACCTCAATGTTATTGTAAAGGTTTAGTTGACCTTAATTCGATGTTTGTACTAAAAAAAACTTTTAGATTTTACTTGTATAACTAAATTATAAATTTTATTTTTCCAAAAAGACTGAACAAATAACTTAAGCTTCTAGACCCAGCTGGTGACAAGTCGGCTAATTTTAGAAGAGATTTATCTTCAGAAACTGAACGAACAGTCGTGCGGGTAATTTTCAAGCAACTGACATGAGTTTCTGAACTTCAAATTAAATTTTGCCAAATATTCTGAGTAACGACAACCTTAAGCTCATCAGCTTTTTACACAAGCTTATCCAGGTATAACTTCTTTTTAATTGTAAAACATTTTTCAAAAATTTATACTATAACATATAATACCATTTTTTCTGTTTATAAATCATATAACATTCGTAAATTTTATATTTTGATTAATTTCGTCCTTTTACAATAACAACAAAAAAACACACACAATCAATTGCCAAATATATACGTATATATAAACAAAACAAATACATACAAATATATTATAAAATATTAAAATGTACAGTACGAATATGGCAAGGATAATATATAATTTGAAATTCATTGCGTGTATAGGGCCGGAAATACATTAAATTCAATTTGGTGGGTTAAACCAAAAACCGCCCCCTTACGCACATCCTTAAATCCTTTTTTGATTAATATATTTTTTATTTTTTTTCCTTTTGCTTCTTTTACTGTATTTTTATCCTGTATATGGTATGTATTGTATTGTATATAAATTCAATATAACATTATATAATAATAATCATCTGATCCTTGTTGATGACTGTTGACATATATATAATTTTCTATACAATATTTTGGTTTTTTTTTTTTTTTTTGATGAGTGTAAAAGAGACAGAATGATAATAGAATAGACTTTTTTTAAGAATATTTTTAGTCCTGGTTGAATTTTTTTATATATGGTTAGGTCTTCAATTTTTGAAAAATAAAAACCGAAACAATGGAAGTGTAAGGGGACAAGAAAAAATTTAAAATGACAAATCTTACATGAAATTGAAGTTATTATTAAAGAATGGAAGTTGAAAATAATTTTTTTTTTTAATTTTTAAATTTTTATTTTGAATTTAAAATGTTGGAAATGAAAAAATCAATTACATTAAAAATTTTCACATGTATATATCTATCATACCTTATATTTTGTATTGTCCTTTTCATTCTATTGTGAAAATTTTAGGGGAAACTCCCATCTATTTAAGTTAAAAAATTAATTCCAAGCAAGTATAAAATTTAGAAAATTAAATGTTTACAGTTAAAATAATTACTATTATTAAAAATTAATTATATATAAACAGTTATAACTGTAATTTGAAGATCATTTAAGGAAGTTAAAAAAGATGAATTCAAGCATATGATTGTGATATTGCAGCACCGTGGGATACTATATTTTATGAATGGTTTCAACAATTAAATAATTTTTATAAAAAATGATTGGTTCTTAAGCGCGTTTCACCCCTCTACAAAAGTAAATTGTGTAATAGTCTTTGTTAAATTAGTACTTTGACAAATCTTCTAAAACCCTACTTCAAAATTATTTTTTCCCAATCAAGGACTCCTTAATTAGAATATTGATTTTATAACAATAAATAAAATAGGTTTAAACATATTAATGGGGGTTAATAGTTGGGGTCAAATTTACTATTTAGACAGAATTACTTGAGAACTATCTATAAATTAGGTAGGCAAAGATTGAGTTAACAAATATAAAGTTACCAATTCCTTATTTAATAATATAATAATGAATTAAGCTTTTTTAAATGTCTAATTTAAATGTTTCTCAGGTTTCTTATTAGCTCCACTGAAACCCTTTCTGAAACCACATTAATCCTTATCATAAAATATCTCTGAGCTCCTTCTCAAGCCTTTTCTTTCCACTCTAATTCCTATCTTTATTAACATTAATTTATAACGGTATTTCCTTAATTCAATTTTGAACTAAATTATAAGGCGATCTCTATTAATTTCAAATTAAAAATATAAATATAAAGAAAATCTTATAAATTCAGAAGATTTTTTTCACCTCATTTTATATAAATTAACTTCTGTTACATTCAAAATTAAAAACAAAACACATGTCCCTTAGGGAAATTTTTTTTCCTAATCTATATAACAATATGATATCTTTAATTCCAATAGAATATAAAACAAAACCCTCGGAAAAAAAAGAGTGTATCATATCTCGCATTCAACTGATAATTTTATTATAACTTGAAGCATATTGAAACAATCATATAATCTCATTTTTATTTGATTGAATTATTAAAAATTGTACATTGTTCATCCCCGTTCTTCGCCTGATTTCCTGAATCAAAAATATTGTTAAAAATATATTTGAAATTGTTTTTTTTTTTTTTTTTTTTTTGAAAATTAATCTTTATATAATAAATAGCAAACATTTTTGAATATTTAACTTTTTAAAAAATTTTTTTTGTACTTATACAGTAAATCTTTATATCGCAAAAAAAACTGAAACGCATCAATATACGGTCATCACATTTCCATCATCAACGGATTTTAATCCGATGACTAAAATTATTGTGAATCAGTATAAAAAGAGTAAACCTTTGATGATGAACCCTTATTTTTGTATAGGTAGGTATAATAACATTAAATAATATTTATTTTTTAAATTTAATTCTTATCATAGTGAATCCTTATTATCATCATCGAATTGAAAAAAAAACACAAAATTGTCGTCCGAATATAGGGGTGAAATTCCTCGTTTATTATAATATCAAATTTTGGTTGAATCAATATAACTCCTTCTCAATAAATAATATACAACATACGTACATACAGATACTGTATTTTTATTTTTAATTATCATGATAATAAAATGTTTATATATATATATATATATATTAAATTGTATTCATGTACATGGTTTCCTTGCTCAATAATTCATGCGTTAGTTCATCATAGCATATTTACAGGATTTTTATCATTTACAAAATCCTTCGAATATCCTTCGGGATATATTCGTACTATTAATATAATTTTTTTTTTTAAGCTCTTATAAATTCCTGATTATGACAGTGAGATAACACTTTCATCTTAAGATACAGATATATACGGTATATTTTGGAATTTTGCATATGGTTGAACGACTAGAATGGAAAAGTACGTGGAAAAGTATTGATTTGATATTATGATGAATTTTAATTTGATTAAAATGGATAACTCACCCCTTGTCATTAGAAAATTTTTATTCGGAAGAGAAGAAGAACAACAACAACAAATATTTTCGTGAGTTATCTTTAAGCATATTTTAATTTTTAGAGATGTATAATGTCTGGGTTAATAATAAAAGGGAGATGATTTTTATGTTTTTTTTTTTTAATTTTGTCTGGCAAATATGGCAATTTTCGAATTCTTTTTTTGTAATTTGGTGTTTTCTATTACGAAAATATTCAATATTTTTGAAAATATGTTTGGTTTCTCTTTTTATTATTATTATTATTATTAAAATAAAAGCAACAGGCTGGCTTCATTTTTAATTTGTATATACATATATGTACTTAGACATGACAATGTATATTGTAAATTTATTGGGAAAACTGCTTCGATAGATAATAATATGTATTAATATGGAAAAAAAAAGGAAGCCTTTTCTTTTTATAATACAATTTTTTCCATTATTTTCAATTATATTTTTATTTATATTATTTTCATTTGGTTTTTTTTTTTTTCAATAAATAGAATATAAAAAATTATTTTACCTTGAATTAAAAAAAAAAAAAAATAGGTATGATTGTTAATGGATTTTTCCTAGACATAACATTTAAAATGTTGAGAACTTTTAAAGACTTAGGCTTATTATTATAATCAGATAATATCTTAAAAATACAAGTTGATTAAAGAAAGATATCTTCGGCCTACAATCTTTAATTTTTTTTTTCCCCTACACATTTTGGGAGCATAGACTTCCACTGTACAATTCCATCTCACGTGATTCCGTGCTGATTGGGCAAGCCTTGAAGCTTCACGAAGAGTTCGTACGTTCCATTGTCCTATTCGTATCATTGTTTTCATGCTGAATGTCGTTATCGGGAGATCATTTGTGTATCCGAGGCTTTTAGTGTTGTTACGAATCTTTTTTCTACTGTCCTAAGTAGGGGATTGGCCTTACTGTAAAAAGAAAATGCCATTTGGTTTTATCTCTGACATTAATTTGTTTTTCTTATGCATATATTCCTATATTATCCTTATCTATGGTAATTTGACAGCTCTATAATGAATCCAACTATCGGTCAGTATAGGAACGACAACAATATCTATCAATATCTATTGTACATCTATATATTATTTTAATTACTCCAATATTTTCCCCTTTCATGGCTATTTGATTCTTTAGAATTCCATACTCCTTGATCTGTGACACCGAGTACATCTGTTTGGTGATCTTCTATCGTTTAATCCTGCTTTGTTTATATCTCTAATCATAATCCTAATTTGTTGACTATTCTGTGTTGCTCATAATCTATCAGATGGGCTCCTAGTTTTTTCAATGTTAAGGACTTTTTAAACTTGGACAATGGATAGAACACATGGTAAAGTTATCTTAAAGCTTTTTCTGTTAATATTTCGATGTTCCTTTTTGATGTCAACAATCTGTGGGGTATCTGTGGTATCCATACATACATTATTTTGCCAAATACCATAATATCAGAGATTCCTTTCCCAACTTTAATTCTTTGTTCAGAGATGGCTTTTGTACAAAAAAAGATGGAGGTGGTTTTTTAAGTGGATTAAAGCTACATATTTCCTTCGAGGAATCTTTTGTGTGGCAATCTTCTGCAAACCATTTTAAAGAATTCTCACATTGATTTGATATTGATAATGTGCTTAAAAGTTTTACAAATTCAGAGTTTAATCTGCCTAACTACTTAATTTGTTTGAACTGTTAAGGCAGTGAAGTTCGAAAATTCTTTAATAGTACAATAATTTTTTCCAAACCACAAATCAAATTTACAAATTACTAAAAATTTAAGACCTCGAAACTAATTAAAAACAAATATCAATTACTTCAATCATTAAGCAAATAGGAAGAATCCTAAATCTTACCCTTAATTGTAAAAAAATCTACGAGGATATCTAATTATTTATTTATTGTATATGTGTGTCTTTAGATGCACTAATAAGCAAATCATTTCACAAATACCAAATACAAAATAATTTCATAAAGAAAAACATGAAAATTGTGAGAAAATCTATATTGAAGATCTTTTATATTCCAATTCATCTCATCAACCACTCATCATTATGAAGTTGAAGCAAAAAGAAAAGGCCAATTATGCATACACGTACATGGGAAACAAATTATTAAATCTGATGTTTTGTTGGCTTCCGAACCTTATCAATTATTATAAATTTAGTTTCCATTAGTATTCCATTTCCAATTTTTCATCAAATTTTTTCTATAATTCATTTAGAGGAGTGAAGTTTAAACTTGTAATAATCATTTAATGCTTTGGAACAGATTTTCATACCGAAGAAAATGTTTAAGAAACGCGTACTCCACAGCAGGTATCAAAACAGGGTTCTAAGAGGACATAAATAAGGAAGTGGACATAAATATAGGATCCAGTGTATGGATTGGATCAAAATCGAAAATTAGTCGATTTAACTGTGCAGATCAATCCGTCTGTCCATCTCTTAGCACAATGAGGGATGTGCAGGTATATCATAGAGTTGACATGGTCTTCCTTATTCTCTTCCTCCTTTAAAATAAATCAACTAAATAAAAAAGCGTCAGTGAATCTGATAACAGATCCACTAAAAATAATTCCTATAATTTTTCCCCAAAAAAAAAAAAACTATTAAAAATATACGTCCATTTTTTTTTTTTTGTATTATATATAGAATGGTGCAATGCTGTTAGGAACATCAACTTTAAAAAAAAAATTATGAAATTGGTTAGTCCTGTTTTTTTTTTTAGTACTTATACAATAAGATTATACGAGTACTTGTATTTAGCTTTTCCCATTAACTAGAGAGAAAAATGTGAAACTTCGATCCACTTACGTCTTTTGCAATACTAATATCTATAAGTATACACTAAATGAAAATAAGGACGTTGAATACAAATTGATAAAAAAAACAACATCCATTAACTGAATGTATCTGTAGAATTTTTTTTGTATATATATATATATATATAATATTTAAGAAAAATAAGTACAAGCTATTTTAAACTACGATGATGAGCAATTATAATAAGCAAAAATAGAGAAAAATATGAAAGAAAAATGAGATATCTGGCTCAGAAACTTATTTTTTTTTCAAACATGTTTAATTGGACTTACCTGTCTGTATATATATATATATATAGACTTATTTCACCTGTTTTCCTGTTGTACAATCCATTATTATTATTTAAAAATAAAAAAAGTATAGTAATCAGTTCTATAAGCACATATAATTATACATAAATACTATTATAATTGTACTATATATTTATATATCTATATTTATTCATACGTATCGTACAGTGTGGGCTAAAAACTTGGTTCAGCAATCTTTGGAAATATGTTAGTTAAAAAAATTAGACAAACCTTATGATACAATAAGAAGTTTTAAGAAATCTGCAACAGATCACTGGCCAAAGATTTACGAGATACTATTGACATTTTTAATTAAATTTTTACTAAATATTTACAGCTAAGTTATAAGATATTTTTTATTCAGACATTTAGCCGAATAACCCAAGGAGGATTATTTAGAGCTATTGTATTCTACTTTTGGTTCTTTTGTCTCATTTCGATTTGGTTGTATAATTTGGTTCTCCACTCTCTCCTCTAAGATTTTCTAAAAACTTACACTTTTTTTCTGATTTCAAACTGTAAGGTCTTACACATGGAAACTGTAAAGTCGGCGATGTTTTTGCTTGAACATAAAACTTAGCGCTTTTACTGGCCGCCTTTATTATGGGTTTTTGGAAAAAAATGGCTCGCTCGTCTAGGCTTAATGCTTAGTTGACAATGCACATTTTGAACGCGCATCATGTGATAATATCATTTACTAATTTTTTTGGAATTCCTCCGAGATAGGTCCTATATTGACTCCTTGATAATTTGCCATTTCTATTTTTTTGACTATAGGTAAGTTAGATGTTGGATTGTTGTAATTTATATTCTTAATCCTACATTTTTGTCGAGTAAAATAGTAGGATATGTATCCTTAGAAATACTTAGAAGTCCCTGCAGCTTCTCAAAAGTCTTGCAGATTTTGAGGAATCCGCAGCTGATTACTGATTTGATCTTAGGATCGTAAAAATATATATTCTAAGAAGTTCTAGAAGTCCCTGCAGCCTCTCAAAGTTTTGATGATTTTGAAGAATTCATAGATGATCACTGATTTGATCGGGATATCGTAAAAATAAATATATTCTAAGAAGTTATAGAAGCCTCCGCAAGTTCTTAAAGTACTTACAGCCAAAGTTTTTCCAAAATCTTTCAATATTAAATTAAAATGTTCGACAATTTTTTTTTCCAACACTGTACTTAATAAAAGGAGTTGGATACTACTGCATTGAAAACTAATAAAGCACAACAAAATTGCACAACAAGGCAAAAAAAGGAAACGGGAACGATGGAAAATTAAAAAAAAACAGCATCAGTTCTTATTTTTTTTTTTTTCTTTATTTTTTAATTCATTAATTTTTGTCTGCAGACTAACAAGCTTTTTATTTAATTAAATTAGTAGGGAAAATAAAAAATTGGAAAAATAAAACAAAAATGGAGGAAAAAAAAAATTGGTTTTTTCTTAAAAGATTCTTCCAGTAGCACAAAAAAAAAATGGAATAAAAAACTTTAATTTAAGTTAAAAAATTTGTTTTTTTTTTTTAATTTCGTTGAAAAATTACATGTCCAATCAAATTTAGTCCTTCAAAAAAAAAAAAAAACTTTAAATGAATTCAACAGTTTAATTTGTACAAAAAAAAAAACCGTTTTTTTTTTATATCTGAAGATATTCTTCCTTTTCTTTATAAATTTCTCTTGTCCTTTTATTTCAGGTCCATTTAAACTTTTTCATGATATTTCGAAGTCCAAAAAAAAAAAACACCAAAAATTTTTTTCTCATATCTACTGAACATATCTGCTGAACAAAGTTGTTGTTAATCACATTGTTATCATGTCCAAGGCAATTTCTTCATTTTAATGACATTGGTTTCTCTGATAAAAAAAAAAAAAAACCCATTGGAAGAAAAAAAAGTAACGGAAGTTTAGCGAAAAAAAAAAATGTGGAGGGTAAAAATATAATGTTCACCTTCTTTGATGTATTTTTTTTTAAACATAGACGGAGATGTAATAGACATATCGCATTATATAAAGTCATTAAAATTAACGATGATTAAAGATTCTACCAAAATGGGAATTAGTTTGAAGTGAACCATTGGAACTTCTCTTCTAATATTACTTTAGAATTCTTAGAACTTTAACTGTCCACCAAAATATCGAATAAAAAGTTTTAGAGCCCTTGTTTTAAACTTCCTACCAAATCGTCAGATTACTATAATGTGTTAAGTCTCCAATATAACTTTAAAGATGTATTTATACCATACGGTTTGTCTAAATCCTTAGATTTAATTTGTCTAAAAAAATAATCTGACTTAATTATTAATTTAAAGTCTTAGCAAATTTTGTTTTAAACTCTCCTGGCTTTGAAATGTCTTTTAAATGAACTGATAATTTTATATTCTAAAGTTCCCTTCCTCTACTGCTTGAAGATCAAATAACTTTAAAATCTTAGATCTCATATTTTAAGCTTTAAACTGCATTTCGAACCAAGAATACTAACTTCTTTCTAACGGTACTACTACTATCTAAACAATATTAAGCATTACCTTGGTTATAAAAATACAGGCCATGTTGTTATGCTTTTATAAAATCTGCCATATCTATGGTTCTGAAGGAAATCAGAGAGTTCTATATATATAACCAGAGAGTATAATTGAAGTGTGAACTGAAGTCAAGGACCTTACCTCTAACTATCTGTACACCATACATAAATATTTATATAAAACTAAGCATTACCTTAGTTATAAATGTATGGAGGACATGTTTTTAATTTATTATGAACTCCGTTATACCTATGATTCTAAATGAATTCGGGAAGCTTTATATAGTATGCAATAACTTATATTACAGCTAGTCCGAAACTAAAATCTGGGCTATCCTCTGTCCTGGGCTATCTATCCTACTCCTTTAATTTAAACTTCGAATTTCTTCCGAGTGTTGATAAAATTATAAAATTCTTATTCCAACATCTCCAATCGTTAAAAAATTATTATTAAAATAAAAAATGAGTAAAAAAAAAAAGTAATAATAAAAAAAAAAACTTTACAATTATTATTATCCTTGGGCCCACATAATAATACATATAATACACACTTTTGATTAAATAGGGTAGATAACTTAGGTAATTTCTTCCTGGCATTGCTTCATTTCTTATAAATATATTTTAATTTGAGGCAGCAGCAAAAAAAAATCGTAGAAGATTCGCCCCACATTATTTACATATTTACATTCATATATACAAACTTATGTACTTCATATTATACATTCTAAGGGAATTGCTTCATTTTCAATTTTTTCTAATCATTCATCGCGTTGTCAGCATCAGTATATATAACTTTTGCAACAATATTAGCATTAATATATTCTAATGATTCAACCACATATTCAATTCCACCCTCTTAAAACCAACATTCCAACAAAAAATCCTCTGCTTCTTTTTTTAATTGCTACAGAAATTATAATCAGAGAATGAGAGAGAGAGAGCGAGAGGTTGAAATTTTTCCATCCATATTTTTTTTTTTTGTTTCCTAATCAAGTCTAAATTTATCCGAAAAATAAAAAAAAAACGAAATAAAAACGAATAATAACGATTTCAGTGACAACAACAGCAATAATTAGTACAAAAAATGAAACAGCAGAAGAAGGAATCTATAAAAGATTAGAACAGCAGAAGAAGAAGAAGAAGGAAGTCTTAACTAAAGTCTACAATAAAAAAAAAGTAGACATGAGAGTAATTTGCGTCTTTTAAATTACTCTTGACAAAAAAAATATATATATATATGTATATACTTGTATATATACTAACTTGATAATTTTGGATAAAGTTGTCCTGTAATTTCAGATCTTTCAGAATTGATAGCGAAAGTAAAAAACGAAATTTGTCCCAATATGGCCATATTTAAAAAAAAAAAATTATAATGGCGAACATTTTTTATAAGTTGTTTTTTATAATTTTTTGTTTTTTTTTTTTTGAAAATAAAATAAAAAAAAAAAAAAACCTAACGAATATATTGTTATTTATAAAACTACTTAGAAACACAAGTATCCCACTTCAGCATATGGCTGAAATAATAAACGGTTGAATTAGAGTACCAAATTTATTTAAAAATATTTAAATTTTTGGTATAAAAAATTGTTAAAGTCCAGAGATGCCTCATCACGCGTCTCAGAATGTTCTAATAATAACTGGTCTTTATGGTGGCAGGAAAATCTCAATTCCAACGCATATAGTCCAAAGGCTATGTATTTTGATTTTTATAATTAAAATTCTGGGTATTGTCCTTTGGAATTTGTCATGCAACTGATTGAGGATTGGATTCTTACGTTTCGGATTCTTACTAATATCATAACTTCACCCAATACCCTCGTACACATCTGAGACATGCGTTTGAAACAATATTTACTAAAAAAGCTGATCATATTCGAATCTGTTGATATTAAAATCGCTGGTCTGTTGGACAGAAACACAAGGTTAATTTAATTTAATTAATTTAGAAAACAATTTCCTAGAATATATGCCCTTGCATTAAAAGTCTTATTTTTGATTTAAATTTAAAAATTCCTAATGAATTCCATTTTCTGAAGTATTCTAGATAGTTCATTAATTAAATCCTTAAATAAAGGATCTGATGATTATAAAACTCTTAATTAACTACTCTTACTGATTATATAAAAACCTAAATCAGCTTCCCACCAATTAATTTTAATTTCTTTAATAAAAAAGCGAAGAGCTAAGTAATAGCAACTGCAATTAGCAAAACCTAAAAAGTTTTAACCTAAAGGAAAGCCTTAACCCTAAGAAACCTTATAAAATATAAATTTCTTACTTATACAATTAAAACAATTAATGTAATCAGGAAAAAATCCAAAAAGTAATAAAATACGAATTCAATAATGGAACTCCATATAAATTCCACTTACCAATAAACTTCTATGATTAAAAGAAAGTAATTCTAAGAAAATTATAAACTGTTTTATTTTGAACTTGTCTCTAATTAAAAAAATTTTTTCAAATTCTTTTACAATATATAAAAATAAAATTTGTAATTATATATAATATCATATTATATAATATAAATAAATACATAAATTTTAATATATAATTAATTTTAATTAAATTTGAAATAAAATATAAAGAGAAGCAGCAGAAAGAAAAAAAAATAAATGATAATTATAAAGGCAGACTAAAAACTCATTAATTTAATTCAAAAACATTTCATAATTTTCAATTTTTTTTTTCACCAATCAACCACTACCACCACCACCACCACCCGAACTCATTATATTCATATCATAATTTTTACCACCCCTAAATCCACCTTAAAAAATTCCTCAACCTCTTTTTTTGGTTTTAAATATTTAAATATTTTATAAATTACATAATTTCGAAACTCTGTTTTTTGTTTCTTTTTTTAAAACTAATCCCAAAAAAAAATTTTTTTTTTTTTTTTTTTTTATTTTAATTTTGTTGTTTTTTTTTTAATTTATTTTTTAAGTCGACCCTCGTAATTATATGTTCATATTCATGAAATAATTGCAAAATGATTAAAATCTCTTTTGAAACTTTATTAAATTGCATAAATCACATTTTATTTAAAATTTTTTTTTTTATTTTTTCATTATTATATCTTTAGATACATTATATATATATATATATACATATACATATATGGTTTATATATATATGTATCATTTAAGTAAATGAATTATATATTCAATATATAGAATACATAAATTTATCTATAGATATGATATGGAATTTTATTTTTTTTTTTATAATATTTATGTCAGAAATTTATAATTATTTTAATTATATTGTCCTTTTTTTTCACAACTCTTCCTATCGTTATGTTTTTGACGGTTTTTTTACTGTTATTTTTTTTTTTGTTGTTTTTGTTTTTGTTTTTTTTTTATATTTTTATAGTGCAGTTCAAGATACTAAAGAAAGTAATTGTGTATTGAATATTTGTCCTGTTGTTAGGTACACAAAGTTAATGAATATGGAATGTTCAATAGTGATTTTATATATTTTACTAAACGTCCAATGGCCTCAATCAATCCCCATTAATTTAAATTATAAGGACCCTAAAATTGTGAAATAGAACTTAAAAGTCTGAACTGATTTTCCACTAGGAAAACAAATTATTTCATTTCTTTCCCCGAGGCTAGACATTAAAGAAAGCAAACTATTTTTTAGTAATAAGAATGGATTTTAATATTTAACGAAGATTTAACGAAACTTCAAATATTTATAATATATTCTTTAACATTTTAATACTCTCATATTCAAAGATCTGTTATTATCATTTTTAATATTTTCAACGAGGCAAACAATTTAACGAAAATTTAACGAAACTTTTTGAAAATCCTTAAAAACTTAATCAATTATTAGTAGTTAATCCGACAATTTCAACTTTTAACTTGCATTGCCAATAAAAAAACTTCTAATAACTTTAATAAAAGGAAGCGATTACCCTTCCAAGCGGAGACAAGGATTAGAGTCGTTTCGAAAAATTGAAACAAGTTCTCAACTATAAATTTTTACCCATTAGAAATTATAAAATTTCTTATTGATATTTTTCTATTTTTCGTCCATGTTGATGAGACAAGTTCTTTAGACCCTTGGAAAAAAACTCAGCTTTACTAAAATATATAAGGAGTTGAGTAATAGTAGCAGAAAGAGTCAAATCTACTTTGGACAGTCAATTCTCCAGAAAGACTAAATAAATACATTTATATAAAGAGTACGTACTTAATAGCTGCAACTTCTGTTTTTAGGCACCCACTGTTTTAATTCACTAATAAGCAAGAGATAAATAGTTTTTGAAATCAAAGTAAGGGACTCAGTGATACTATACTAAAATTTCTCTTTTGGTTCAATTCAACAACCATTGAGGGCTTAAGTATCGATTATCTTATTACTATACATCTATACATCTTTCTAAAATTTCTATTTTGGTTCAATTCAACAACAATTGAGGGCTTAAGTATCTGATTACCTTATTACTATACATCTATCAAAAATTAATTGATATAAAATGGACTACCGCAATTGTGATTACGATAAAAATCCATCTATTAATTATTTTAATTTTTTTCGCTATACTAATAAAATTAAATTTATTTACGTTCACACACATACACATACATATATTTTAATAATATGTGCTATCATATAAATATATATGTATATGTATATATATATATATATATATTAACATAAATAACCTCGCATATAAATAATTTTATGATAAATTAAAGGTTAACATAAAGGGTAAAAAAAAAAGGAAAATAAAATAATAAAAAAACAAGAGCTCCAAAAGGGTGTTGACGATTTTTTTGTTTTTGTTTTTTTTTTACTTCATTTTTCTTATTATCCTTTAACAGCAGCAGTTATTTGCCGTTATTTTTATATTATATTACTATCTTTTTTTTATCTTTAAGTCCATTTTTTTTTTACAGCAATGCAGCAACAGCAGCAGCAGTAGTAGTAGCAGTGGTAGCAGTGGTAGCAGTGGTAATAACAGTAGCAATATACCAGCAAATGATAAACTACAGTCGATACGACAAAATACAGATAATAATTTGAAAAATTATGTTGATGGGTTGATTGTTATCCATATTATGATTGGTATTTTTAATACATATGGTAGTGTAATTTATGTATAAATATATATATATATATTTATATATTTTATATACCTATATTTATATATAAATTATACATATATATTGTTGTAAGTGCAATATATATTGAATTTAAAATAAAAAAGCTATTGGTATAACAATCATAATATTGATAGTATAAATTATTCAAAAAACAATGGTGTCATTCAATGATGATGTCATATTGGTGGCCCCAAAAAATTTATAATGGAGTCCTTCAACGGTGGTAATGGCGGTTATTTTTTTAAAATTTTTCGTCTTTAAATTCTTTTTGTGGGTATTAAAAAAATAATAACATGAATTTTAATAATTTATAATTTAAGAGATTACAATCACAAATAATAGATAAGTATCTACAGATTTTTATTAAAAGGTTTTTGTTTTTATTTTATTTAATCTAATATCTATTGGATTGAATATAACATCAGTTTAGCCCCCATGAGGTATATTGTGGTCCTTTTTTTACCTTTTTTTTTTGCAATAACTTTATATAAAATTTTATTTTGTATAAATAAAAATACATATTTAGATACCGCAAAAATTAATCTATTATTTTTTCCAAAAAATAAATTATTAAAAAAAAATATAATATCTATTAAATATTTAAATAAAAATAAAAAAAAAACCATTTATATACTTTGTGGGTTTTATTTTAATGTATCAATTCATTTAAAAGATATTTATTTAAAAAAGATATTAGTAAATATTATAATAACGACTTCAAAGTATTTAAAAATGCTGAATGTGGTTAAAGTGGGAATTTTTAATATAAAAATTACTAAAAAATATTAATTTTTAAAATGTAATTTTTTCATATTTTGTTATAATTTTTTTTTTGTAAATTGGAAAATTATTTTGAAAAATTATTTAATTTGTAAAATTATAAGTATAATATATAATTTATAAGTTATTAACATTTCAAATACCAAAATTTATTAAAGAATAAAATATTAATTGATTTGTATAAGTCTTCTGTTACCTCTGGAATACTATTGAGTAGATGTTAAATAGAACAAAATCTATTTATAAGATGAGTACCTATAGTATATTTATTAAAATTACCATTGGCAATTAATTTTAAATAATTAAGTCCAAAAGTTGGTAATTAATATGTTAGTTAAATTTAAGAAGAATATTAACAAATTTCTTCTAATTATTCAATCCAATTCTCCCCATTTAACTCATAATCGGATAATTCTCAATATCTTTAGCCTAATTCCACAAATCCTGTCACATCCTAATTCTCAAAGCGAAATTGTTTATTTGAATGTTATAGGTCCTACTCTAAAGTTAAAATATTTCGTGGCGGTTTTGTTGTAATTAAATCAAATACTGCCAAGGGGACTCTGTTCTAACAGTCGCTTCTCAAAGCTTTCCACTGTCCTTCGTAAAAAAAAACACAAAATAAAATAAAATGAGGAAATCGCATTGTTGAAGCTGGTTTTCAACGTTTTGTTTTGTGACAATCTTAGATATTACCTAATTTAAGTAATGGACGACAGAATAACTTAAACTATGAAATTAGTAAGTAATCGAGGCAATTGGTTAAGACTTGACTCCTTTCATTAAGGCTTTAAGTTATTTTCCGCAGTTTTTTTAAATAATTTTGTTTAATAGCCCAAGGACACTCCACAAATATTCACACGATTCCTCGGGAACTTAATAATCCATATAAGTTTTAAAAAGTATTTTTCAGTATTAAATATTATATCAATTACAATTCTATAAAAATATCTTATTATACTTTAAAAAATTATTTTAAACCTAAATTTAAGAACTTCAATTACAAAAATTATTATATTTTAAAATATATAAGTATTATATATCAAACCTTTTATACAGTATCTTGTAAATAGTTTTCTTTAGATAATCTCACATTAAATTAAAAAAAAAAATCTTAACTTAAATATTAAAAAAAAAATGCATAAAACAAAAGATTTAAAATAAAAAAAAAAAATAAAACCAAATTCATTGAATGTATCTTAAGATATATGCTTACATAGTTTATAGTTTAACTTCTTTATTATTTTAATAAATTATTTAAAAAATAAAGCTAAAAAAAAAAAAAAAATAATTTATTAAAATATTTCTTAATTTTCTTAACTATGTTATATTTTTCTTCTCTACCCCTTCGCCCCCTTCCCCCCTATTAGAATTCACATCCATTTCCTTCCTTATAAAACTCCACAAAATTTTATTTAATAAAATATAAACTAAAAGTTTTTCCTCTTCTTATTGTTCTTGGTCCTGCCTGTCTATATGATGATGTTAGTGTTTCCTCCATTCTTTTCCGCATTAAAATATAAAATAGAAAAATCAAAATTTTTAAAGTTTAGTAACCGTAAAAACTTTTCAATTTTTCCGAATATGTATACTATTTATTTTAGTTTTTCCTCTCATTTTTAAGATTTTCTTTTATTTGCTTTCTCAAAAAAAAAAACTGTAATGAAAAATTTATTTTAACAAGGTAAAAGAAAAACTTATTTTATTCTTTAGATTTTCTTTAAAATCGCGCGCGCGATCATGTTTTGGTTTTTCCTTTTTTTTTTTTGAAATTTTCATAAAAAAAAATAAATTTTAATACAAAAACCGCATCAAAGCGAATTCTTTTTTATTTCAAGCAACTAGACCAGCTCCTCTTGGGAAATTTTCTTTTTTTTTTTTTCAGAAAATCCGTAAAAGAAAAACCATTTTCTTTTTTTCCTGGATTTTTTTTTTTTGTATTCGTGTACTCCTCAATAGATAAATAATAATGTGCGGTCAAGAAAACTCAATTCATTTTTCCACAATTTAAGTTCTTAATTGGAAAAATGTTAAAAAAAAAAACAAAAAAAAAAAGAAAAATGATAAGGAAAAATAAGAAAAAAAAAAAATTATAAAATAAAAGCGAAAAGTTTTCCATAGAGATTGTGAAAAAATAAAAGAAAAGTAAACATTTTTAGATCATCTTTAAGTTTATGTTTTTTTTATTTTGATTTTCTTTTTCTTTTGGTTTTTATTTTTTTTTTTTTGATATTTCCATAACTACCAAACAAAAAGTTGTTTAAATTTATAATTTTTTATTACTACAACTTTAAAGTGTTCATTTTCTTTAAATGGATTTTTCTTTGATTGACTTTAAGATTAATTTAAAAAGTTTATTTAAAAATATTTATTTATTTCTATTTATTTTTATTTAAATTGAAAAAATTAAATAAACTTTAAATAGTTTTAAAGTACAAATTAAACTTGTTCAATGAAATTATTTAATTGCTAGTTGTTAGTAATTGTAATTGAATTTAATAAATGCTTTATTTTTAATTACTTACGTTTTTAATATTTTTAAAGGATATTAAGGACAATTAATTAGTGACCGCAAGATGTATAACTTAATCTAATAACTTTAACTTAAAATATATGCGATCTGTAAAGATTTTGAAACGGAGTACTCCCTTATTTAAAAGGAAAGCGGTAGGAATCATTGTGACTCCAAATTCAGGTCTTATTTAGTCTTAAATTAAATCTTTTAATGAACATTTATTTCTTTTAAAGTTTTCATTAGCTATAATTAAATTTTAAATCAATTTGTTTTCTAAAAATTAATAATAATAAAATAAGTAATTGATAATTAAATTGAATACCTAGCAGAAGTAATCAGAGTTAATGATTTTGTAACCAGCAACAACTTTTTACTCTATAACACTTTACTTGCTTATACTTAGTCACTCTAGACTTAATACTTTCGTAACATTATATAAGTAAATATTTCGCTTTAACATTTTGTACACAATTACAGAATGTGCTACCGTTATACTGTAGAAACTCTTTGACCATCATGATTAATTACTTCTCATAATCTTCTGGGTATAAAAGTTATATAAATGTGAAAATATTTGCAAAATACTTTAATATTTGTAAAAAAATTGAATTCTTCTTACCTTAATATAAGTATTTCTTAGTAGGTACTTAATTACTCAAAAAATACTTATGTATCAAAGAATAATTTCAAAAGTAACTAAACTTTAAAATTTAATTACTTTCAAGGAATTACAAGTATATTTTACTTTATTCGTTTACTTATACTTAAATTTTATAAGTATCGAAATCTTAGTAATACAAGTACTTGACAAAGTAACTAGTATCAGGTAATGGTACTTGCACAATTGTACTTAAGTACTATTTTACTCAGTATTATACAAGTCTAATTGCGGTTAAAAAATTCATGTTAATTTTATAAAAATTATTGAAGAAGTTTAGTCTAGCAAATGATACCTTTCAAAAATAGGTTCCTTATTTAACAGTTTTTGAAAGTACTGAAACTTAAAATTTCCGTCAAGTACTTAATAAAATTAAAACCAATTAATCCAAAGTAAGTTTCTATTCACCTTATTAAACCATAAAGCTTATAATCAATATTGTGATACACATTAAGGTAATATCTCTTTAGAAACATATGATCTTGGCTAAGATAGTAACCGAAAGGACATCAAATTCGAAAGGTCCAGAATATCAAATACCCTGAAGGTATAATTTTTGATTTTATCAGGAAATGAAATAATATGAAAAAAATGTTAAACTTTAATATCTCAGCAATATGTTGAAAATGGACCCACTTTTATTCACTTATTGTTGTAGATTAATTTAACTTTAAAGTTTCATTCATTTATAATATAATTTAAGAAATGTATAGAAGATTTGTATATATATATATATATAGAAGAGTGAGTTTGTGAATAAAAAACAAACATACAAACATAAATAATTCAATGTATAGACTTTTATAAATTTTTCCAAAATCAAAGTTACAAATTAATTATTAAAGAATCAAAGCCAATAAACTCCTATATAACAAGTACTACTACTACTCAGTTTCTAAAACTTAATTTAATTTGAAAAAAAATTTTCTTATAACTTTAGGGCAATAACTTTTCCTTATTAGCTCTTTTAACTCTTTTTAAAAAAAAAAAAACAACAAAAACAAAACATATAACAAAATAGTTATAAATTTATTTTTTTTTTTTCAAAACATTTTTTTTTTAAACAAAATGATAATGAATAGAAACGTTTTTAATGCTAAAAACTTATTTTCATATAATGGTATAAAAAAAACAAAAACAAAAAAAACTTTTCATCACAAAAAACAAAAAGAAAAACTTTCTCCCTCAAACTAAAAAAAACAACAACAATTATTAAAAAGAAGAAAAATTTCGCCTACATTTTGTTCAGTGCAAATTTTTTTGCATTTATTTCAACCAAAATACAGCGCGAATAATACAATAATAACAATATATTATACATGTATATGAACTAACAATACATGTATACTCTTTTCACGTGAACTTGGCCCTTTTTCAAAAGTAATTTGTCTATTTCCAAATAAATTTGATCTTTTTTCAAACACAATTATAGTCCTTACATTTTCAAATTAAATTTTCTATTTTTTTAATCAGTCCCAGTTCTTGGGAATCAGCAGTCGGGTCTACATATTTCTAAAAAGATACTCAGCGATTTTATAGTATATACCAAAAACTGCAAAAAAAGTTCGATTCCTAGTCCTAAGCTATAAATTAAAAGCCTAAAAAATTCTACTCTTAAACTCGCCGTAAAAAACAGCCCCTAAAAATATGCATTGCAATTTTTTTCCTCTTTTTTAGCATCTTTTACAGAGTTGTGGACCAAATTTTTTCAAATCATGTCAGTTTGACTTCTGGATTCCAAGATACGGGGACATTTTTAAAAAAAATGATCAAAACAATTGGAAAAAAGACCAAATTGATTTAAAAGAACCTCAACTTCATTTTAAAAATTATCAATTTCATTTGAAAAAGGATCAAGGTCATATGAAAAGAGTATATTATGTACTTTGTTTAATTTTCGCGCGTTAAACTATGAACGCGTTATTTTTCTTTACAAAATTTTTTTTTTTTCATTTCAGAAAAAAAACAGAATGGAAAAAAGAACCGTTATGACAATTTTTGCTTTATTTTAATATAAAGGATTATTTAACTCTTTCTTTCTCTTTCGTTCGTTCTCTTTTTTCTTGTGAATTTTTTTCGTTTTTTTTTTAAATCATATTCATTTCTGCCAAGTTAAAAACTTGTTTTTTTTTTGTTGTTGTTTTTGTTTTTTTTTTTTGCAAAATTTTAACATTTTTTTCAAGAAATAACTGTATAAGATACAAAGTTTTCCGTTAAACTTTTTCTCCTTCAGTCATTTTGAATTCGCAAAAAAAAAAAATATGGATAAAAAGGACATTTTTTTATATAAAATCACATACAAAATATTAAACTGACTGCTATATTTATGTATATATATATGCATATATGTATGGATGTGTGTATTTTATTTTGTAATTATTTATGATAATATTAAATAGGTGAATGTATGAATGTTTATGAATGTAAATTTTTATAAATATACATATATATATATATATATTTATACAAAAGGGTGAATATTAAGTATGTATTTGTTTTATTTGTTGTAAAAATAATGAGAAATTATCAAAATAAAAATAAAAAAATCCTAGAAAACTTTATCTTTTCGAATTATGTTGCTTTTAAAGCTTTCCTGAACTGGTGGAAACATATTTGTATCTAAAATGAATGGTGTTATTATCTTGATTTTACGTTTATTTGATGAAAAAGTTTTTTTGAAGCCTTACATTCGCTTTTGAAGGAATTTAGAAGTTTAGATGAAGTAAAACTTGAAATTTTCCAGGGTTTTTCGTTGAAAAAAGTGTTCAAGTCCAGGGTTTTTTGTGTCTCGAAATTTCTACTATCATATCCTATTTTTTACAGTCATTTTTTAAAAACTTTTTGAAATAGAGATATTGAAATAGCTAATTCCAGTAGGTTTTCAAACGTGTTGCATTATTTTTCCACAGTCTATTTTCTTTAAGTTAAATAATATACTTGACAGATGGCACATTGACTGCAGTGCCGATACGTGTTTCAAGGAGCCAAGTTTAGAATTCCAGTAAAAGTGAAAATATTAATCTGATGTACGGTATAATCTAGTTATTCCATTCGTCAATAGATTCGAATTAAAAAATATAAAAAAACACAATATAATTAAAATATTATAAAATTTGAACAAATATTTTAATTCATACTTTATAACTCACAGATACAGATTATAAATCAAATACTTTTTATTTTATCTTGTAAGTAAAGAAATATAAAATAATTATAATAATTTGTGTATAAATAAAAATTGAATAAACATTGTATTATTTGTGGTCTTAATCTGATCCAGGACCATTACAAAATTGGGTAACCTGTAACAAGATCAGGGTATCTATTTTTAGAGGAGTATGTTACAAAATTGTTCTATGAATTTATTTAAAGTTTCAATTACACTTCCCCATGTTCTAGCTCCATCTATCGTACAGACGACCGTTAGTTAATCTATCAATTCAAAAATTTCATTAGAGGTTCAGATTTTCCTAATTTTTTTTAAGTATGTGTTCCTATAGTAAAGAGTAATCATTATTTCATATAAGTTTAACACTGTTTCTTCTACATAATTTTATTCTTTAGGTTTCCATTATTTTATTCACAAAAATAAATTCATAATTAGATGACACCATCCGTGCGTTAATAATTATTTTTTTTTTTTTTTTTTTTTTTTTTTGAGTTTTTCTTCATGCAGTGGAAAAACTTTTCTCGTTATAAGTTTTTCTCATATTATCTGAGAAAAAAATTTACTTATTTTTTTTTTAAGTAAAATTTATGTCTAAGATGACATAAAAGTAAACTATTTACAAAAAAAAAAAGTTTTTCTTGTATTAAGATACACTTTATAATTTAAAAAAAAAATTTTTTAATAAGAATAATAAAAAAATAAAAAGTTGGTCGTAACAATTTATAAAATTTAAATTTATTTAATTTTAATTTATAGTTTTTACTTTTTTTTTTTTTTGGTTTTTTATAATTTAAAATTTTTTAATTAGCCGAATAAATTAAAAAAAAAAATGTATAGAAATTATTTTATAAAAATTATTCAAAGTTAAAAAACATTTTTAAGGCAATGTAGTTTTTTTTTTTTTAATTAATTTAAATTTATTAATTTTAATTGCAAAATTCTAGATTTTTAATGATATAATGACGGGGGCTGTTAGAAATTAGGCTGCAAATTGTTAATCGTTGAGGGAATCTTATACTTAAACCCTCAGAATAGAGTTTTTAATTAGTTTTAAAAATTAAATTGCATATGTGCTAAATGTGCTAAAATTATTCAAAATAATGCTAAATTTGGCAGAATAACGAGGAATTTAAAAGTTAGGGAAAAAGAAAAAGGAAAATTAACATATAGTTATATTTTAATGAAGGATATTTAATACAAAAATATATTTTGTAGAAAAAGTTAAAGAGTAGTGGGGATAAAACGATATCTTCTTAATGAGTTCTTTTATTTTCTGACGAACATTTTCATTAGAAATCGTAGACGAATAATAATCCCTAATTTTAAAATACCACTTTTCCAAATCCAGTTTTCTTTTTAAAAGACACTATCTAAAACACAAATCTTCCTTTTGTTGAAAATCCAGGGAATTCTTTTTTTTTTTTACGAAGTGGCAAGTTTCAAAAGCCACCTATTGGAACTCTGTGAAAGTTCTTATAGGTAGTGTGTGACTTTAAAACACCAAAATCACCACCTATTTTTAAACCCAACTACAAGGTAGATGCTATAATACAATTGTACAGTTTGGTTTCTAGTATAGGAATATGAAAGGATTTTTGGGAATATAGGAAATTTAGAATTACAGGATTATAGGGAATTGGGAAAATTGGATTAGATATTTAAAAGAAAGATATTAATGATCGTCTTAAGTTTATTTTAATACATATATATATACATTATTTTGAGGGAACACAATTTATTAACCATAGTTATAAATCCTAGATCAGCAT
Organism: Dolichopus griseipennis; assembly: GCA_963082915.1. Classification (NCBI taxonomy): domain Eukaryota; kingdom Metazoa; phylum Arthropoda; class Insecta; order Diptera; family Dolichopodidae; genus Dolichopus; species Dolichopus griseipennis. Next base: position 4,918,210 of record OY720444.1, read on the forward strand.
ATGTCAAACGAATTTCCATAAGCTGTTTTGCACCACCTTGAATGGTTGACTGTCTAGAAATTGGCATCTGTTGCCTTTCTTTTTGCCCTTTGGAAGATTTTGAGTGAAGGAATTAAATTTCTTTAAACCGGAGTTTAGAAATTTAGAATTTTATTGTGGACCTCCTATGCTGATTAGAAAAATAATACTAAATTGAATTTACTGCTGCCAGATACATAAAATACCTAGCTCTTCTCTAGTTTCGTAATACCAAATTTTTAGAATTTTTTGTAAATATATCTCAAATACATAAAGAGTTAATCCCCTTACTTCTATAATAATTAAAAATTTATTTCCTTCTACAGAATTTGAATCCTTGTAAAGATCCTTGCAATATTAATTGTTTACTAAAGTGTTGAATTAGAGCTTTAAAATTCCCAGTATTCAAGGAAACTTTACTAATTCTATAAAAACATAAAGTTTTATACTTCCTATGGGCATTTCTTTAAAATTAAAAAACTTATATAAAATTTTTTTCAACTTAATATAACATTTCCATAAAAACTTTAAAAAATTTTTTAAAATCTTGACAAAACATTTTTTTAAATTTACAAATTTACATTTAACCCTTTTCAAAAAAAATTTTAACATCTCCATTTATCTTTTAAAAAAAATTCTATTCTGAAGAAAACATTCTTAAGATACTTGTGTTAATACAATTAATTGTATCTATAAAATACAATCAACTTTAAAAAAAAAACTATTAATCAATATTTTTTTTATTAAATATTATTAATTTTAAAAAAAACTTAACTATATATGTATATATATATATATAGACATAAGCCACAGTTCTGGTGTACCTTCATCCTTCAAAAAAAAAACAAGGAACCAACATTTCCTTAATATCAAAAACAAATTTTTAAAAAAAAAAATTATATTTCAAAAACAATCCAACAAATTTTTTAATATCCAATTTCTTCCTTCCTTTTCTAACAACAAGTAACAACAAAGTAATTTTTTTTTGTCTTTATCTATTCTACAAATTAAAAAATAAATACTAAGTATCTTTTTTTTTTTTTTATTTTTTTAAATTGTAAACTTTAACAAACTTGATATCACCTTAAGATTAAACCATAGGATTAAAAATTAGATATAAAACCCACACACATATATACAAATGTATACAAAAGGACCTTTATTCCGGCCATATTAATTTTATTTTAGTTTTTTTTCTTGTGATTTTGTTTTTATATGGAAACCATTTAAAAAACATTGTTTGGGGCCATAAATCAAAACTTTTTTGGCTAATTACTTCTAATTTTGCAATATTCAGGATATATTTATGGCCATAGGAAACATTTCAAAAACAAAAGTCTCACTAGGTAACCCTCATCTTGTTTTTTTGTTTATCTTCGTTTTTGTTTTTTTGTTACTTTTAATGGAAGAAATGAGTTTTTTTGAAGACATCCCCAACTCCAACTCTAAAAAATTGTTACACAATTAGATAGAACCCCAGAAAGTTGTAAAAGAATAAGAATCTTAAATGTGTTTCCTTATAAGATATATATATATATATATATATATATATACAACACACCCATTAGAGAAATACAAAATTAAGAAACACAAAAAATACCAAACCAACCACCCGCTATGATAGTAAGAGATAAAAATCATTACGTATAAAAGTAAAGTAATTATGTATATATTTATATGAATATTTGTAGAAATGTATACAATGGTATACAAAATGGTAGATTTTTATCCATACATTTCTTTGGAGCATATGGCTTCCATATCACACTTTCTTCCATATTATATCGATTGCTGCTACCGATCGTATACCGATTGTTATTTTTAACTTCTTATAAGATCGTGCTGCGTAAGGTGTAGAATATGCCCCCGATTCTAATTCCTTGAGATGTCTTCTTCAAAGCCTTCAAGATTATATATTGTGGGTAGTTATCTGGAAGTATGGCCTACACTTCTTCACCTTCTATGTGTGATTAATTTCGTTAGGGTCAGAGGTTTTTTAATTTGTAGAATATGAGCCAGATTCTGCTTTCCTGAGAAGTCCTCTTTAAGGTCTATTGGATTATTTTCAGTGGGTAGTTATCTGGCCGTATGGCCTACACTATATCAACCTTCTATGTGTGATTGATTTCGTTTGAGTCAGAAGTTTCTATTTCAAATGATATCGATATAATACATTAAAGAGTTACTGGGCGTCTACGTCTTCTTGTTTCCCGAAAATTCCGCTCTAAGGAATAATTTGGTATGCGTATGACCTATCCATTTCTAACTTCTGTGCCTCATTTGTTTCCCTAAACTCATAGATCATCTGATAGTCGTTAGCAAAATTATTGACACAATCTATAAAAGGCTTCGGAAAAGTAAATTCTGAAGTGGAGACTTTCATCGAACTTAAAAACAGATACCTAATTTCTTTCATTTACATTTCATTCATATACTTAATTTTGTACCTAATTCTACTTTTAAACCACAGTGGATACAATTCATAGATTAAGCGTGAGCCTTAATGTCAATGAGTCTCCCATGAATGCTTTAGAACTTCTGTAAATGCAAAACATTTAATTAACAAAAAACTGGAGATATCGATTTTAAATTGTTTCTTCAATTTTTAATAAGGTTTTAAACTCAACTTTCATCTTCACCAAAATACAAAGTTCTTAAAACCCAGAACTCACTTGAGTCACTTAAAAAATGCTACAAAAGTCACTGTAATACTAACAGGCTTCCTTACACAGTCATTTACTTCCTTCCTTGAAAATTCAAACAAATTTAAACAAATTTTAAGTACCTAAAATTAACTTCCAATCACTGCAAAAATCATTTTGCACACCACTGTATTTATCTACTATAAATACTACATAACAAATTATACAAAATACAAAAGCACACTGAGTAACATCAGGCCAAAATATTTCTATAACAAACAAAACAAGAAAAAAAATCCAAAAACCTCTTCTTCTTCATTTTCTAAGAAAGTTTTTTCTCCTCCTCCTTCTTTTCCATTTTCTGTTTCAAATGTTTTCAAGAAAATCTCAAAAAAAACAACAAAAAATTTAAAAAACTTCTCTAATGTAAGAAAAGTATCTATGGAGATATTAAAAGAATCTCCCATTATCTTTCTATCCACAGTATGATTTTATCTATATATATATATATCTACATCTATATATATATAAAAACATATATATTATATATATAAGTATATATATATATATAGCAATGGTTTATAACAAAAGTATATCCTTAAAAAATATTATACATAATTATTTAAGAAAAGAAATGAAAAATGAAAGAGCGAGATAGAAATATAATATATAAGAAATTAGTCTCTGTTTTTTTTCTTCTATTTTCTTCCTCTTTCTATAGAACCCATGAAAATGTTTTTTTTTTTTCCTACCGGAAGACATTTGTAAAATTTCGCCCTTGTAATGGCGGCGGAACTTGATAATATTTATATATATATATATATATATAATATATAAATAGATTATTTAAATATATATTTTAATAACATTAGTATAAATATGTGTATATTTTATGCATATGTTTAATAAGATAGAAGTTTTTAAATAAAATATCTATAAGATTCTAAACATACCAACAGAATATCTATAGATACATTTATATATTAAATATGTATATATATATATATTATATTTAAGTATAAAATATAAGGAAATTATATATACCTTAAAATTAATATTTGTATACATTGAGATTAATTGCTGTACTTAAGGATAAAAAAATTTTCATTTAAAATTTTTTCTTCTTGTTTTTTTTATTTTACAGTTATTCTTTTTTTTTTCTTAAAAATAATGGTAATAACTCTTAAAAAGTATCTTAAGAATAAAACGTGGAAATTCATTTTTTTTGTTTTTTGTGTTCAAGGAAGGGATTAAATTCTTTTTTTGGGAAATGTTTCATTTTTTTTTTAAAGGAAATTGTTAAAAAAAAATTTAATATTAAATTAATACATATGTAATAATGGTTTGTTACTTTAATTATTTTTCATTTCTTAAATGTTGTTGTTGGACATTTGGGAAAAGCTTTTAAAAATTAAGATTAAAAGTATTTTTTTTAATTATCTAAATGAAAATTAATTGGAATTTAATATTATTATAGTAGAATAGAAAATAAAACGGGATGAGAGTGTATTAAAAACAGGTTTTAGATTAATTATTTTTAAAGTATCCTTATCCTGGTATAAGAGTATAACTTATCCTGGATTATAATCAAGGTTTGGACTCTAGAATCTTAATTAGATTCTTAAATTAATTCATGTGATTCCTTTCTGTAGTTTAAGGGTTATATTTTACATATTTCTATATATTTTAAATGTTACTTAAAAAGGATTAGACTTACAGTCGACTTATGTTTTAAGAACCTAGTTAGACAGCAGTATTCTTCTTCTTTAGCTGCTTATCCACTACTGGATGTCTGCGATCACATTTCTGAAGCTCTCTCTATCTTGTGCTGCGTGCATTAATTCTCCCACCGTTTGGAGGCCCGTCCATTGCCTGATGTTTCTAAGCCACGACATTTGCTTTCTGCCGACACGTCTTCTGCCTTCAATTTTACCTTGCAGAATCAGTTGTAGAATATAATATTTGTCATTGCGCATTATATGACCTAGATAAGATGTTTTCCTACGCTTGATTGTTAATAACAACTCACGGTCTCTATTTATTCTACTTAGAACCTCACTATTGCTCACTCGATCTATCCATGATATTTTCAATATTCTACGGTATATCCACATTTCAAATGCTTCAAGCTTATTGATGGTCGTTATTTTTAGAGTCCACGCTACCATACCATAGAGGAGTATGGACCACACGTAGCATTTAACAAACCGGATTTTTGTTTCGAGATTGATATCACGGTTGCATAAAACTTTTTTATATTTTACAAAACTGCTACGAGCATATTCAATTCGGCATTTTATTTCCATATCTGAGTTCCAGTTTTCATTTAGCCAACATCCTAGATATTTAAAACTTGAAACTCGTTCAATTATGGTGCCATTTATGGTTAATGTTGCGTTGTTGAATGTGTTGGTTCTAGAAATAACCATAAACTTGGTTTTAGCGATATTAATATTTAAGCCGAAAAGTCTGCTGTGGTCGCTTACTGAATTTATAAGTTCTTGAAGTTCAGTTATATTATCGGTAATTAATGTTGAATCATCTGCGTATCGTATGTTGTTGATATTAACCCCATTTACTTTTACTCCAATATTTGTGTTATGTATTGTTTCCTCAAATATAGCCTCGGAGTACAAATTAAAAAGTAAGGGTGACAATACACAGCCTTGCCGTACTCCTCTTCTAATTTCAACGTCTTTTGTAATGAAGTTTTCTGAAACTACATAGGCTTTTTGGTTCCAATACAAGTTCTTGATACACTGAATTTCTTTTTGATCTATATTAATTTTACTCAAAACCTCCATAAGTTTATTATGTTGAACGCGGTCAAAAGCTTTTTCATAGTCTATGAAACAGAGAAAAATATCCTTATGAACGTCTCGGCAGTTTTGAACCAAAACTTGGAGGCCGAAGAGAGCTTCTCGAGTACCAAGACCTGCTCTAAAGCCGAATTGTGTATTACTAATTGTACTTTCACATTTCTTGTAGATTCGGAAGTGAATAATTTTTAAAAAGATCTTTAATGCATGGCTCATTAAGCTTATAAGCCGATGGTCACTACACTTTTTTGCATTTACTTTTTTAGGCAGCGTAATAAATGTTGATTTAAGCCATTCTTCTGGGTATATTCCCGTATCATAGATTTGGTTAAAAATTCTTTCTAAGATGGTTAAATTGTCATCATCAATTAATTTAAGAATTTCTGCGGGTAATTCATCAGGGCCAGTAGCTTTATTATTTTTTGCTGTTGTAATAGCTTTCCTGATCTCATCTTTTGTTATCGGCGGACCTGAGAGTGTTGCTTGTGGTAGAGTGTGGACTTCGGTTCTATTTAGATCATTGAATAACTCTGCTATGTATTCTTCCCAAACTTGTTTTTTCTTGTCTGGATCCAGGATTATTTGGTTATTTCTGTCAACTAGATTCGAATATATTTGCTTACGATGAACTCCAGCAGCTTCCTTAACTTTTTTATGAAGATTAAAATCATCATGTAAGTTTTGTAAATTTTCAATTTCTTGACATTGTGAATTTAGCCACTGTGTTTTTGCTGCTCTAATTTTTGATCTTATTATGTTTTGCAGGCGCTTATAGTGGTCACCATTTCCTGTGTTTTTATATAAACGTCTCTGATTCATTAAATCTAAAATCTCATTTGTCATCCACTTCTGCTTCGGTGTATATGTTCGTGGTCCCAGCTTGGTTGAAGCTACATTTTTCATTGTGTTCTTCACTCGGTTCCACAATTCATGTCCACCTACATTGTTCACGTTGTTGTTTCTGATGAGAGATGTGATTTGATTATTAAGTTCTTCTGCAATTACAGTTTGGCTAGAGCTATCCATTAATTTTCCTAGATCTAAATGTTTTTTCCGTGTTGGTTTTTTCGCTACTGCTAGTTTGATTTTGACTTGCGATAGCAGTAAGTTGTGGTCTGATGGGACGTCGGCACCTGGATACGTTGAAACTCTTGACACTGATGTACTGTATCGTTTATTTATTAACCCAACTAGCAATTCTAAGTCACCAAAACGTTGCCACAGCAAAAATTCGCAGCTATTTAGCTATTTTTACTAGAGCCAAAAATTATGAAAATGTTCTTATGACGTGATCATGATGTTGCGGTGATCAAAGTGGTGATCATATTTTGGCTTTCACAACGTTTTGACAACGTAACAAAGCAAATTAGCTGTGTGACTATTATGATACTGAAACTGCAAAATAGCTATAAAATAGAAATACCTGTCATGATAGCCAAATAGCAACGGATGTGTAAAAGTTATGGCAAATGCAAACATGTTTGATCTTCTATGTCACTTACATGACAGCTTAATAGAAATATATGCTTAAAAGCTGCTATTACTGCAAGATCATTCGCCTAACAAATTTGCTATTCTGATAGCCAAAATAACTTCCAAAATTATTTTGCTGTTATAATATCACAAATTGTAAATAAAATTAAATTGTTTGAATATAAATAAATATTTTAAAAATTACAAAGTTTTTATAAATACAAACTTTGTAATTATGTAATTTATATCTATAGTCTAATAGTATAAATTATAATTTTTATATGAACAAATATGATTTTCCAGAAGATAAGAAAGACTAAATTCACTTGCGATTAATATTTTATCGATTAATTTTCAAAAATACTTCGAAATAAAAAATGCGCCATTAAAATATTGAGTATTTAATAAAAAATTAAAAAAATTATTTTTAAGAAAAAATTATTTTCTCGAAAATAAATTTTAAAAATTTTATTAAATCAAACGTTAAAGTTGTAACAATTGATAATAATAATTTAGTAGTGGTTTTAAGGGCAATAATCATTCTTTTATAATTTATAAAACTTAAATAATTTTGGTAATTTTTTCTGCCATGTTTTTTTTCTACCATGTTTATTTTTGCCTTTATTAAAAAGCTATATATCTTTCATGATAGCTAAAAAATTAGTTTTGCAAAATAAATATTCTGATAGCGAATATAAAATCAAAAGGTCACAAGAATATATTAATTAGAATTTAAAGCAATTTAGATTTGTAGGCAGCATATATTCTTTTTTAAAAAGTTATATAACTATCAGGGATTCATATTAAGTATATTTGCTGAATTGTTTGCAATCACAGCTATTATGCTGTACATAAAATAAAAAAAAAACGAGGAAGACTGTAGTTGCCCTTGTCAACTTTTAGATATCCATGCATTTATGTTGTAAAATATTATGTTGTAAAACATTAAATTAAGAAAAAATTGAAAAAGATGTATCATAATTAATCAAAACTATTTTGTAAAGCAAAATGTATGTCATCAGCACTCACCCCATAATTTTTGTTAAAAAAAAATCACAAAAACAAAACAAAAGAAAAAAAACATAGAAAAATATTTGGCCTACAAGCCCAATTTTAATTTTAACTTCGTAGCTTTAAAAGATTGCCAGATATCGAATTGACAACTTTGTATGGCAGCTCGCCGAAAATGAAGCCTTAACATTTTGAAACTTTACAAAAGTGCTTAGTGTATAATTATATTTTATAGTCTTTGATATTATCTCTTTTAATTTAAACCTTGAAAAAATAAACATCATATTCATATATTAAGATTATCAAGATACATAATAATCATCATATTCATAATATATATATACATATAAATTATTTATCAAGCCATTTATTTACTTAAAAAATATATTTGTGTTAATTTTAGCTTATCTTAAATTTTTTAAACTACGCATCATTTGAATCATATGAAATCGTAAATTGATAGATATATACAAAACAAACACAGCAATAACAAAAGCAAAAATAAACAAACAAAAAATTCATATAACTGCATGTTGTATACAAGTTGTACTGCAAAAATTTAAATTTTTATTTAAGTTATAAATGTTAGTTGTTCGAGAGCTATCCGAAATTTTGGTTGAATCTTAACCACAGTATAGAGACAGAAAATACACACACACATAGCTAGATTAAAATACTTTTCGAAGCTGATCCGATACGTATTTTTGACATTATATCTAGCTCATCTAGATCAATGCGTTACAAACGGGGGAGCAATTTTAATATACTCGTGGTCATAATATCATATATATACATACATATATAATAAAAGAGTATAAAAAAAAAATTGGTAATCAAAAATTATCTAGGTATTGTAATAAGATGAGCCACTCCAACACGTGAGCAATTTTTGGGTTTGCAATATTTAAAAAAGAAAAAAAAATACAACGAAATTGAAATACATATGTAGGTTAGGTATAGAAATAAGATTTTATTATACCTATGAAATGAAAACAAAAAACTTGAAATCTCACTATGGAGCAAATTGTGTCGAAAGTAGCGAGATAAAACAAATTTAAATTAAATTGTCGTTTTAATATTTAAATATTTTTTATTTTAGAATACTTAATTTAAAATCTTAAAAACATTACTTAAACAAATAATTTAAAAATGTAAAATAGGTATATAATGTAGGTATAAGAAATTAAAATTAGATTTTATATTATGTTTTTTTATGTCTTTTACAATACTTCTTTTATCAATAATTCTTCACATTTTTATTAAAATTTTTTTTAGGTTATGAATTCTAAATCTAATTATATAATTTAATAAAATTAAAAAAAATTATTAACAATTTTAAACACTTTTTATTACTTTTTGCCACTTTGTACCTAAATGAATAAAAACGAGGAAGATTATAGTTGCCCTTGTCAACTTTTAGATACCCGTGCATACCCACTAACCGTTATTTATTTTCCCTATGCTTTTATAAATATTACAAAAAAAATATAAGAAAGTAAAATAGTTAAAAAAAAATTTAACTTATTAGGTATCCCATAATTTTTGATTAACTTATTATCCCATAAAAAAAAAAAAAAAAAATAGCCCACCCTAAAAGTTGGTCCGAGTGATGTCCAACTTTGCCAACTAACTTGTCCTATTACTTTATCTGCCCAGTTTTGATTTTAACCTCGTAGCTTCATTAGATTCACAGTTATCGAATTGATTACTTTGTATGGCAGCTGCCCGAAAACGGGTCCGTAACATTTTGAAACTTCATATAAGTGATCGATCCATTATATAACTAACAGTGTGTAATTTTCATCCTCGTAGTACCTATAATCAGTTTCTAAGAAATTCATATTGGTGCAAAGAAGTTGTGTGGCAGCTCCCCAAAACCTTGATCTGGTCTTAAACAAAAAGAACCTCAAAAATATCCAAAAAATGTTTTGATTTGATTTGTGTGATTTTCAAAACTCTTGCTCTAATTTTTCAATTCTATCTCTTATAATTAATTTTTAATTCACCAATATATTAAACTTAAGCAAAATCAACTTCATATAATCATATTCATATAATAATCATCATATTCATAATCTATCAATCTATCAATATCAATAAGCCATTTACTTAAAAAAAATCTTTGTCTTCTTTTTTGCTTATCTTAAATAAACTACGCATCATTTAAATCATATAAAATTCTAACTCGAAATCGTTATCTACTTTTTGTAACAAAAACAAAAAACAAAAAAACAAAAAAACAAAATTCATATAATTTCATGTTAAATACTAATTCATATAATTTCATGTCAAGATTTGAAATTGATCATTTTTCGATTCTGAGCCGATACGTACCCTTGACACTATATCTAGCTCGTCTAGATCGATGCGTTACAAACGGAGGAGCAAATCTAATATACCCGATGTCATATATGTATGCACGGGTATAAAAATTAAGGAATACTTTGCAATTCATTTTCAAATATCTTTATACTTTATACTATACCAATACAAAAAAAAAATAGTGGTTTTGAAAGAGCATTGCAAAAATATCGTTCTGTTTCTCTCTTGCAGAAATTTTAATAACAGAAAGGTTTTGCATACATATATTTACATACATATAATTTACCTAATTTTACTAATGAAGTTTTGTTTGGTGTACAAAATACATTAATATTTGTGAATGACAGTGGCACATCTTATTAATAATTGACATTCTTTGTTGATAATAAAATAGCTGTGGCAGCAACCAATTACATTTCACAGAAAATTAGCTTTGTACAAAGCAAAATAGCTTTCCATGCATATCTATTTAGCTTTGTACAAAGCTTAATAGTTATGCATGCACGTGGTGACATTATAATGGCATTAAAATATAAAGGACAGCTTTCCATTCATATCTATTTAGCTTTGTAAAGCATTAAATCAAATAGCAGTACTTATTGCCAGTTTACTAGAGTAATAAATAAGTTTTCCAAAAAGCTATTTTGCTGTTATTGAAAAAATAATAAAAGCCAAATAGCATTACTTATTGCCAGTTTTCTAGAATAACAAATAAGTTTTCCAAAAAGCTATTTTGCTGTTATTGAAAAAATAATAAAAGCCAAATAGCATTATGGAAATAAAAATTACTTTAACAGCTATTTAGCTGTCATTTCGACTACATTGCCATTTTTGTAGCTAATGCCAAAATTATGCAATATGGTAATTAAAGTAAAAATACTTTACTTATTGCCAGTTTGCTAGAGTAACAAACAAGTTTTCCAAAAAGCTATTTTGCTGTTATTGAAAAAATAATAAAAGCCAAATAGCATTACTTATTCCAGTTTTCTAGAATAACAAATAAGTTTTCCAAAAAGCTATTTTGCTGTTATTGAAAAAATAATAAAAGCCAAATAGCATTATGGAAATAAAAATTACTTTAACAGCTATTTAGCTGTCATTTCGACTATATTGCCATTTTTGTAGCTAATGCCAAAATTATACAATATGGTAATTAAAGTAAAAATACTTTACTTATTGCCAGTTTGCTAGAGTAACAAACAAGTTTTCCAAAAAGCTATTTTGCTGTTATTGAAAAAATAATAAAAGCCAAATAGCATTATGGAAATAAAAATTACTTTAACAGCTATTTAGCTGTCATTTCGACTATATTGCCATTTTTGTAGCTAATGCCAAAATTATACAATATGGTAATTAAAGTAAAAATACTTTACTTATTGCCAGTTTGCTAGAGTAACAAACAAGTTTTCCAAAAAGCTATTTTGCTGTTATTGAAAAAATAATAAAAGCCAAATAGCATTATGGTAATAAAAATTACTTTAACAGCTATTTAGCTGTCATTTCGACTATATTGCTTTTTTGTAGCGAATGCCAAAATTATGCAATATGGTAATTAAAGTAAAAATACTTTACTTATTGCCAGTTTGCTAGAGTAACAAACAAGTTTTCCAAAAAGCTATTTTGCTGTTATTGAAAAAATAATAAAAGCCAAATAGCATTATGGAAATAAAAATTACTTTAACAGCTATTTAGCTGTCATTTCGACTATATTGCCATTTTTGTAGCTAATGCCAAAATTATACAATATGGTAATTAAAGAAAAAATACTTTACTTATTGCCAGTTTGCTAGAGTAACAAACAAGTTTTCCAAAAAGCTATTTTGCTGTTATTGAAAAAATAATAAAAGCCAAATAGCATTATGGTAATCAAAATTACTTTAACAGCTATTTAGCTGTCATTTTACAGTAAATCGCTATTGCGTATATTACTTCTTTGCTATTAAAAAAGCATATTAGTTGCAAAAGCTATTTAAATTTATTTTTAGCTGCGCTTACGTTTTCATGACTCGAAAACTTGTAAATTAGCATTAGTTGCAAAGTAGCTATTCTAGTCCATTAGGATGACGTTGTAAAAGCTAAAATTTAGCTGCGAAAACTAATTAGAATATAAATGTTAGTTGGGAAAATAAAATCGATTTGGTTTCGGATTATATTTTGATCGTTATCTTGTGGGGATTTCCATGTGTATAATCGGCGGTGACATTAACAAATAAATAAAATTTTTTTGTTTTTTTGTTATTGTTATTTTGTACTTTTCATTTCCTGCTTAAGAAATTTAAAGGATAATAGAAGAGTTGAGAGTTGGAAAACTGCATAATAAGTAAATTCGTAACTTAATTAATATTCAACAAATTTTGAGACAGCAGTATGATCATATAAAATTAATTAGAGCTTCTTTTGAGCAGTTGTAGACTTTGATTTATCACTTTATTGGATTTCAAACCATTTTTCTTATATAAAGATTGCTTATATATTTCTGGTCTGTTCTAAGTTAATTACTATAAAACTTATGAACTCTTCATTTAGCTATTCTTAATTTTTAAAACATTTTAATTAATTTTAAAGCCTTTAACATATAAAAATGTTAGTTAACTTTGAGATTAGAGTTCTAAATTTGAAAAGTGTTCTTCCAAAAATTGATAATACAACTCTCCAGCATTCACACAATGCTTAATTGCTAAATATATATATTGCATACTTGAAGGGTACTCCTATAAAAGAAATTGATGAGTTCTTTTACAGTAATTCTCGGATCTACTCTTACATATAGTAGATTCAACTCTCAGTTCTAGTTTAACATTTATTTGTATTTTAATTGTCACTTATAAAGGACTCAGAGAAAGCTATAATGCTCTCGAGTCCTTTATAAGTGATTTTTTTTCATCATCATTAAAAAAAATCGAAGTTACACTTTAAAATTGATTTTAATTTGTAATTTATAAGTTATATTATGTATATATATATGCTAATCTCCTTCTTCCAATACTATTGCAGAAGTCGAAATTGGGAACTTTTTACCATACAACATGTCTTCACTTATATATAGCAGTACCTTTTATTTTATATACCAAATCATCTCCCTTTCACTTCTCTTATGCAAAACCATTTGGCTCAAAGGACTCAAAGCATTTAGTGTACCACTCTCATATCTGTTTAAGATATTTTTAGTTTTTCATATAATTAATCTTTTGTTATAAATCTGTTATAATTTATTCAACGTGTCTTTAAAATTTCAATTTAACTTTAGTTAAGACAATAAGTCAAAGTAAGTTACTATATATACAACTTTCACCCTCTATTTTAACTTTCAAATTCAAAATTCTTAGAACAAATATATATAATTTGACACCATTCCTTCTTTAATTTTCTATTTCTGTCTGTTAAGTCTACCTTAAGTCTGTTTAAATTCCAAAAACAAATTTTAAATTAATTCATAAATTTAAATTTATATCAGAAACACATACATACATAGACATTTTATCATTTGGTAATTCTTTAAAAGTACAATTTACATGAAAAATTAAAAGTGAAAGTTTTTCTTCGAATTTTCTTAATATTTTTCATTTCAAAAAATTTTTTATTTGTTTTCCATATAAATTCATTTGAATAAACACATATATGTAAAATACATATATATTAAATATATATATATATATACATATGATTGTGAATTCATTCGTAAATTTAAAAGAAAAAAAATAAGCAGAAAACTTTTTAATCTTTAATTTTAATTTCAAAAGACGTACTGAAGTTGAAAACTTCAATAAAATTATCTAGTGACAAAATTAACAATGGCAGTCAACTTTATTACACATTAACAAATAAATAAAATTTTTTTGTTTTTTTGTTATTGTTATTTTGTACTTTTCATTTCCTGCTTAAGAAATTTAAAGGATAATAGAAGAGTTGAGAGTTGGAAAACTGCATAATAAGTAAATTCGTAACTTAATTAATATTCAACAAATTTTGAATTTTCACTCATTACACATTAGAAATTTACCGTAATTTTCAGGACCTAAACACATATCCTGCCAGTTTAAGGCGTTCAAGTATTATAAAGGAAGATCTAAAGATGAATAATTTATTAAATATAGTTAACAATATCTTTAAATGATTTATTTAAATAAATTCTATTTCAATATTAAAACTTGCCCCTAAAGTTATGCAATTTAAAAATCATAATTGATTAAATTTTGGCTTTTAAGTCCTTTCCTTAAATATCCTTTCTTTCGAGCATATTATGATAGTGGATTCAAGTACTCTTGACTAATGCATTATTTATTAGTAAAAAACCTAATAAAAATTTTTAAATTACCCCTAAGTTTATGCAATTCAAAAAATAAACTTAATTACAAGATTGATAATTAAGGAAACAAGTTCAATTAAAATTTAATAATTAAAAAACGCCATTTTTAAGTAGCCTGGACATTTTTAATTGCTTTTTTTTTCTTTTTTTGTGAAATAATATTGAAAAACTTTTATAATGATTATTTAAAAAAAAGTTGTTCTAAATATCTTGTATCAATTCAATTAACAATACTTTTCAACATTTTATATAATATTTCTTTTTTTTAATTATAACTTTTTTATTTTAATTTTCTTCTTAATTGAAATTTTCTAGATTTTCTACAATTTTATAAAAAAAAAAATAAAAATATAAAAACATTAAGACTTAAATTGTTGCAAAATAAAAGGAAATGGAAAACATCAAACTTCACTCAGTTTTTCCACTAAAAAACGGAAAAGAAAAACTAATAATAAAAATAAATAAAAAAATAAACAATTCTAAATAACGAAATGAACATTTCTAACTGACTGAAACAGATGAAAATTGTGTTTTGTTTCATTTAGATGTCATTATTTAATAACTTATTACTTATAAAGTACATAATTTATATATATATTTGCGTATATATTTTATTTATATACACGTACATCTATATATACAATTATATAGATAAATACATTTAATATACAATTTTTTTTTTAAGAATCTTTTACTACAAAATTTTCAATTCATTTAAAGTTAAAAGAAAAATTAAAAGAAAAGTCAAAAGATTTCTTTATTATTTTTTTGGAATTGTGTTTTTTTTTGTTTTTTTGATTTTAATTACAAACAAAGAAGTTTAAAAAACAAAAATAAAATTAAATAAATCAAAAAATTGGAAAACAAAAAATTTCCAACTTTTTCCCAAGTCTACTGACATTACTTTACTTTAACTGGTGTATAAAAACAAAGTTAATATCAATCCCTACCCTATTCTCGAAAAAATATACAAAATTTATTTCAACCAATTCGTTGAAAGACTTAGAAATAATAAACAACGTGAAAGAATAAAGTTGTCCTTGTTAACTATATGTGCTTGCAGTGCCAATTAGTGTAAAGTTCGAAAATATAACAAACCATAAACTTCTTGAATTTTTTTTAGCTTTCAAAACCCTTAAGTTGTAACCTATAAGTCTGTTGTAGGTCTTTTATAGGTCTGTTGTGGGAAATTTTTTTTTCCATAGTCCTAGTCCAATTATATTATAAAAATGTCTAATCTTAAAGGGAGCCCTAATAATTTGAATATCTTATAATATAACTTAAATGTTTCATTTTGTAGCCCTCCACTCATTTGTAACTCTACATTCATTCCTTTTGAAGACATGCAAATTATTTCCAGAAATTTGTATACTAGGAACCCGTGGACGTGTTGGATTCAAGCCCAAAATAATTATTCATCTACAAGCTTAAAAATAGACTATTAATGAATTGCAAAACTCAAGTACTTTCTTTTTTCGAATTATCCTGCTGCAGGATACCTAAATTGATTTAATTTTTAAGTTTAACTGAATTCATATATTATATTTATATTAACCTCATATCATTATAAATTCTTCATTTGCAATATGTATTACAAACGATGAAACAATTTTTATATACACGCAACTATCCTTCAAAAATAAAAGTTACATAGATATTATACATATACACATTCACACGCATTTTTAAATCTTATAGTAAAAGTTTTTCAAAAATTTTATATTTCTTATTCTTGCTTTTCCCTCCTTCTTCATTTCCCCCTCTCCCTATTTCTCCATCAAGTTCTATTTTTCCAATACTTATTTCTATCTCTTTAAATTAAGAAAATTAATTTTTGGAAAATTGAATGAAAAAAATTGGAAAAAGAAAATTGTCTTAACAACAATAAAAAAAGTAAAAATAAAACAATAAAATAAAAAAAAAAAATTTGAAGAAAAAAAACTTTTCCAAAAATAAGTGAAAAATAAAAAAGTAAAAAAATAAAAATTTTCACAACTTTGTATTTAAAATTTATAGATGCGACACGTTTTTTTAAAGTATTGGAAAAACGCTTTAAAGCATTTTGAAGAATTGTTAAAAATTTTGAAGACAAATTAAATTCATGTAAATTTAAAGTTTTTCTAATATTTTATATGCGTACACGATATAGAAAGAATATTATTATGTATTATGTTAGAATATATAAAGATATAATATATATATATAGACAAGTATATAAAAGGTTCTAAAAAATTTAGAAATGTATATTGAAATCTATTAGTGTCACAACAGGTCTTTGATCGTTAATCATTTTCTATTTTTTAATGTTAATTAAATAAATAATATTTTATATATGTGTATGTATATATATATATTCATACTATTTTACAGTTTTATATATAAATTTATATTATTAAATTAAAACACATACACATTAACATCCAAAAATAGAAAATTCAACTTTATTTTTGACTAAATAAGCAGGTCTGTGGCACATCCTAAAGTACAAAAAACTGGGCGAGGCAGAACTATAAATATAATTTAAAGGATAGGGAATACAGATCAGTTATTGTCCATTTTATTTTAAATGCTTACTATTCAACATTAGATTTCTATAAATAGGAAGGAGCGTTATCAAATTATAACCATTTATTATTACAGAATTTTTTATTAGAATTTAGATTTCAGATTATATTCAAAAAGCTTCTAATGTGAGTTATAAATTTGAATTAAAATTTTTTAAATGATAATGCTAATAAAATCTAGAGTAAATAGAGGTGCAAAGAAATTAGAGATCATATTTATTAAAGGTTTCAAATATTTTTTTAGATAATGAATTCTAAAAGCTCTGATTAGATAGGTATAGATTGATTGGAAGGGCTGATTAGATCAATTTGACCACTGGGTCTGTTTAGATGTGACACTTTTGTTCTACGATTTTACCGATAGGACAGTGGCCGTTTATAATTTATTATTTTGTTATTTCAAGATTATGGTGATTTGAGATTAAAGATCTGGTTAATTCATTATACGTTTATTCAATTGAAGTCAAGTCTGTTTGAGAAAAGTGCAAAATGGTTGTATGTGATAATTTGTTTAGGCATATAAAAATATTAACACAGTCATAAACTACTTTTTAAGCAGTTCTAATTTTTATTACACAAAACAACACTTGTCACAATAATCTAGTGCTTATATACGAGATATTGAACTTCTAGTAATTTTAAATTCCTCTAGAGAGTTTTGTCCTTTCATTTGACTCAAAATTCCAGCTTAGAAGATTATTTTGACACTTTCTAGAAATTAATGGAACTCAAATACCAACACTCAAGGGAAATTTTGTATACATTATGTGTATATAAAATATGTAATAATATATTTATATATATATAATCATAAATATATATATATATATATATTATTGCTTAAAATAGATAATATTAAAATGTACATCCTTCAAATATCCTTTTTACTTCATTGTATATTTATATCTATATATTAAGCTATATATATATATAAAAATACATATATATGTATATATTACATTACTTACAAGTCCGTTACTATAAGGACATTTATAAAAAAAAAAAAAAATTGTTTTACTAATAAGAAAAAATAAGAAGAAAATAAAAAGTAGAAAACACAATTTTAATTTTTCCTTCATTTTGGCAAGAAAATAAAAAATTTTAAAGAAAAATACAATTTTCATTTTTTTTTCTTATTATTATTTTTTTGTTTTTCCTAGAAAAGGTATTAGTCACTCTAATTAAACAGATTATTTAATTAAATTTATGCCATTGAATTATGTTTTCATTTTGTTTTTTTTTTTTGCTTTTTTTTATTTTTTTCTAACTTTTTTCTACTTTGCTATTAATGATTAATATTCTTTGTTTTAAATTAAGAGGGACGGATAAAAATAAAAACAAGAAAAACATAAAAAGCAAAAAAAAAATTAAAACATAAAATGGATTTTAATGGCGTCAGTAGGTGTATATATATATTATCTTCCTACATAAAAAAGATTATATAACATAGTTATTATGTATTGTAAATTTAATTTTTTATATATATAATTTTTTCCTGTATATATTATGTATATATATATATATATATAAATCATTTATAAATATATATATATATATATATATATTTATATATATATAAATATGTCAATCAACTTTAAGTTTTATATAAGAGTATATACACGCATACGCTTCTCTTATTAATTATTCGCTTTAAATTAAAATTCATTTCTTTATTTTAAAATTAACCTGGGCAATTCTTCCCAATTTTAGGGGTAGGGTCTACTAGTTGTTCAAGTTAGAATTTTAGAGTAAAGTCTTCAAGATTTTGGAAGTAGGGTCTACTTACTACTAGTAGTTCTTGTTGTTTTTTTTTCCTTATTATTCCCCTAGGGAACATAGGGCTTCCACATAGCCTTTCCAACTGCCTCTGTTTAGAGCTAACCTCTTTAATTCGGACCATGTTTTTCCTGATAGGTCACATTCTTTCTGGACTGATCTCCTCCAGGTTGTTCTTGATCTTCCCACATTTCTCTTACCCTGCAGGTTCCAATCTAGGGCTTGGCATGCTACTGATGTTGTTGGCCGACTTAGAATGTGACCAACCCACTTCCACTTCTTTTTTCTAATTATCCATATCCGGAACCATATCGGCTCTTGCCTCGTCATTACCCAAAGTTCTTCCTTCATTATTCGCCTAGGCTAGAATATGCGACATATTATTCTTAGACATTTATTCAAGAAGACTTGTAATTTTTGTATGTTATTTCTTGATACAAGCTATGTTTCGCTTCCATATAGCAGTATGGATTTGACACATGCCTCGACGATTCTTATTTTAGTTCCACGTGCTATGTGTATTGATTTCCGTATTGCCCATAGCCTTCCGAAGGCACTTCTAGCTTTTCCTATTCTGTGTTCTATGTCACTGTTTGCACCAGTTCTGGCTGTAATAAAGACTAAAGTTTTTAAGATTTGTAATGATTTTATTAAAGTAATAATTAGATCTAAACCTAACCTTACTAGTCTAAGGATATTTACTATCCCACTTCTTACTATCACTTAAAAAATTTAAAGTCTAAAACGTTTCTATATGTTATAAGGATTAATACTATCGCACGTTTAAATTGTATGGGAAATCCATTAAGATCAATTCTAATAACGCGAATATAATATGACACACTACATTTTCATTACAATACATTTTCAACCTTAAAAAATATCACATTTTTTAAACTTTTCATAATTTTTTAAAATTTTATATTAAAGTTTAGTTCAAAATTAATTATTAAATATTGAAACACACTTTTCCTAAATATTTCTTAGAACCTATTATAAAAGTTTATATTAATTAATTAATAAATTAAAATTCTAATTAAAATTGTATATAATTTTCTTCATATCTAATTTATATGTGTATTATAAAATATAAAACACATTTTTCCATTGAAAAACGATTATGACTGACACACTTAAAATTCCAAGGAAAACTAATTAAATTTAATTATAATTAATTTAAAAAAAAAAAAACTATAATTATTTAATTTACTAGATATTTTCAATTGAACTAAATTTCAAATTAGTTATTAGCTTCTCAGAATTATTTCTTCAGCTTCCTTTTGTTTATTTCTAGTTATAAGTGTGTTAGATTTAAACACGTGTAAAGTTCAAAAACATCGTAGTTGCCAATTAACAAAGCCAATTTGCAAATAATTTAATTATAATCTTAATTCAATCAAAACTAATATATTAAAATTTTGAGAAAAACCCCCAACATCATCAAATTTATACAATTTCAATTAACATTCCAATTTTCCAAATAAAAATTATATCGAATATTAAATTCTTATTAAGTACTTTATCACAAAAATATCCTGAAAATCCTTGCGATTAATAAAATGATAATAAATACTACATAAGTACCGGTTTTTTTTTTTTTATTATTTAATTTAAATGTCCTTCTTTTATAGTTTTTTCATTATTTGCAAATTTTTATTTTCGATTCGGTTTCGAAATCTTTAAATGAATGGTACAATTACCTAATTCCATAGGAAATAACACCCAAAACTTTATACAGTTCAACTGTCATTCAAATACTGTTTCAGTAGTGAGTACACGGCTTACCCAAAATTAAGTACAGTTGTAAGTACTTTTACCTGATACTTGCAAAATTGAAGAAAACTAAATAAATAATACTTAGTTAATCGAAAATACCTAAGTATCAAAAAATTATTACAAAAGTAATTAAACTCGAAAATACGAAACAAAAATACTGAGTTATCAAAAACTAGTTACAAAAGTAGTCAAATTCAAAATTTAATTACTTTCGGGGAATTAAAAATATTTTTACTTGATTCTTTTACTTATACTTAAATTTTTTAAGTATCTAAATCTAAGTACTTGACTACTTGACAAAGTAATGAGTATTAGGTAATCGTAGTTGTAATTGTACTGGAACTTGAAATATTCAGGTCTGAACTGTAGTAGCACTATAAGTTTTAAGTAAATTTTTATCATCAATCCTATATAATTACTGATTACTTATTATTTCTGAAATTAGGTACTTATTATAGTTTAGAGATGATGTCTGAACTAAGTTTATGCCAATTTAAAAAGAAACACATATAATTGAGAATTTGGAGGGTACATATGCGAGTAGCATATAATTGAGAATAAGTAATCGCATATGTACCCTCCAAAAGAAACTGCTAGCTGAAATCAATCAAGTACAATCGTACTATATTAATTCACATGGAACATTTTTACTTTCATCCCATGATTGTATTAACTTCTCATATTAGATTTCCTTTTTAAATTATATTATATAATTTTTTACATATGTATTGATTGTCCTTAAAAAGATTTATATCAATCTAAACATATATATATATATACCTATAGATTAGTAAAAATAACCTTTTATAATAGTAATTTTCTTTAAATCAAATAAATTGGGTTCGAAACTTTTTTTTACTTTTTTTTTAATAAATCTCGAAAAATAAAAAAAACTTATTCAAAATTAATTTTATTGCGCAAAAATTCATTTTATTAGCCACTATAAATTTCCAAAGTACCCAATATTTTTGGGTGACTTATACATTTTTTTTAATACTACTATATACTTATAATAAAAAAAAACAGAAAAATTACTTAATTTTTATTACAATAAAAGATTTGACCAGAACCAAATACGAAAAAGGGTCAAACATTTTCATTTTGTTAAATGATTCAAATGCAATTTTTTTGTATTTTTCTTACATACCTCTATTCAACATCTATTTTTCATTCCTCAACTCAAGTACTTCATCCCTCAACTCATTCCTTAAGTACTCTCTTCATCCTCCCAACTCATTCTTCAAGAACTCTTTTAACCAAAAAAAAAAATGGTTTTTTTTTAGTTTTTTATTAGTCAAAATGTTTCGAAGGACATTTTAATTTTAAAAGAGTTGTATAATATATAGCAGGTGAATAACTACATACATGGATTAATATATGTTCGCATATATTAGAATTTTCATCCCCTTATATACAAGCACATGCCTATACAAATAGATATATTATACATATATATATATATATGTACATATATAAATGTAAATAAGATTGGTTCTCTTCTGATATATGAGAGCATTCTAAAAACCAAAAAAGGGTCCACTTAAGAGTGAAATAAAATTCTTTATACAATATATATACTATACTGTGTACGTATATCCTTATAAGGATATTAATAAGTACTTCCGTTTGATAAGAATTTTTTTTTTTTATTCTAAATTCTTGTAATAGTACTTTAGTATCAAGTAAAGGACCCACTCACTATATACATATACATGATGATTCGATATTCAAAAGATATCTTTTACACTTTTATTTCATATCTTGTTGATGTGCAATATATAGTCTTGTAGTGTATATAAATATAATATATATATATATTGTAAATCTTGAAGGAAAGAAACAATGGAATGGATACACTAATATAAATTACACACATAAAAAACAATAACATATACATATATAGATTCCTTTGATGAAAAAAATAAGTACAGGAATAAAATAACAATTTTCAAAAAAATAAAGTTAAAATTTAAAAAGACATTTTGACTAAAACTTAGAATGTGACTTTATTTTAAATAAAGTGGTTTCTTTTGTAAATTTTTCTGAAATTTTAAAAAATTTTAAAAACTTTAGCAGTTCAAAAATGTAAAACTTGAAAAATTACCACACTTTTGTCCGATTTAAGAGCTTTAGTTAAACCGTTTGTTATTCCACTTAATCAGTTTCAATTATCCAACTTAATCAACAATTCGCCAGCTCTGTAAGTTTCTTTGATAATCGGTTTTCCTTTAACCGAACTGTACATTTGTTTTAAGGGGGTAATTTTTAGACTAAATAAATCCACCTGAAGGGGTTGAATTCCAACACTATCAAAAGGAACAATTACTCAACAGTGACTTTGAAATAAAATTTTAAAAAACTGCAAGTGTTACTGCACAACATTTTTACAGTTTCATTATCTGAGTGATAATATCTACTGCGTGATGAGTGATTAACTGTGTGTAATGTTAGAACTGTCGTCCAACTGCATAAAAATTGATTAACTTAGCTACTCTAGAAGCGTCGTGCAGGTACTCTGAGTAATTATTGATATTTTCTACCTATATTCTTAACAAGGTGTTCTTCTACATATAGATCCATGATCCTCCTAACTTCTTTATATGTTCACTTAAAATTGATTAACTAAGCTTCTCTAGAAGCCTCATTTAGGTATTCTGACTAACTCTTGATGTTTTCTACTTATATTTAACAAAGTGTTCTTCTACATACTGATTCTTGACCTTCCAAAAACATTTTTTTATTTTAATTAGGTCTGACCATTGTCTAAATAACGCTGCCGCAATTTGTTTCTATAGTTCGAAAAGGCTATAGCCTACGATTCTAAGTAATTAATTTTTTTAAGGAACTTTTTTGAAGCATTTATAAATTGACCAGAGATTTAAATTTAAAATTGAATATATATATTAGAATAAAAAGGACCTAATTCTTATATCTTAGTAACTAAATTACAATAAAAACATTATAATGCCCAACAAAATTAGAACAAAGAAATTTATATAGAAAACCTAAAATTTGCTTGAATTATTTTTGAATTTAAAAAAAATACGCTGTGGGTTTTCATTTTCAATGGAAGATTTTTATTCACCTTGTTTGTAAATTGTATATTATATAAGTTAATATTTTTACCTTGAACTTTATTACAATTATCCTTTTCGAAATTTTTTCGTCCTTTCTCAATATTATAATTTTTTTAATAGAAACTCCTTGACTAACTTTTTTTGAGAGATACAGGTCCATAGACTTAGAAGATAATAATTAAACAAAAAGGGAACTTATGCATTACTTTGACCCCCTTAATTTTAATAATTACCATCACAATTCGATTGTTTTTACTTTAAAAAATAAATTGTAATATGCAAATTACTCCCAAAATTCCTTCCCTCTACACACTTTAACATTAACTTGCCTCAATATTCCAAAAATTATTACAGAATACTTCAATTTCAATTGTTTTAAATCAATTGTTTCAAATCTTCAGATATTAAAAAAAATTTCATATAATTGAGACTGCTCTTATTAATAAACAATTATATTTTTTTAAATTAAAACATCCCTCACCTCCACCCTCATTTCAATGCAAAATATCAGTTAAAAAAAAGACCAATCTTAAATGGTCGAAAGCATATTGTTGTGTACTTGTACTTATGCGGTTTTTCGTAGTGTTTTTAATTTTTGCAATCATAATTTTTATTTATTTTTTTTTTTTAATAAATCCTTAAATTGAAAATGACAGAAGAAGCCACTTTTCTTCAATTCGTTTTTTTTTTTTGTTTTTCTAATTCTATATTCGGCACGTGTCTCTAAATTCATTCCTTGATGGAAAATTTTTTGTAATTTCCATTTCCAAAGTCTCTTCAAAATAAAAAATATGAAATTCATGTCATCACACTTTCATTTAACTGACAACCATCATCATCATATAGCCATCAAAATAAAATTTTTCTAATCATTTTACTGCTGCCCGCTCTTATCTTCCTTGTCCTTGATTCCATTTTCGAAAATTATTTCTTAATTTTATGTTGTCCTTGTTGTCCCTCCTGACAAGAATCCACTGATGATTAAATTCAAGAAAATTTCAGGCATTGTTCAAAATAAACAAAAATCAGATTTTTTTTCCAATTTACTTTTCACTGGAAAAAGAAGCGAAAGAAGGAGGAGGCGAAGAAAAAGGGAGATTGTTAAGAACGCCCATCACTCAACTTAACCCTCCCTCTGAATTATAACGTGAGTCGAGATGGTATTAAAATTAAAAAAATCGAATCAGAAGTAAAGAGGGAGGGAGAAGAAAAAAACCTTAACATAACCACAATATACCCTCTTCAGTAATTGTTATTTCTTGACTACTGTGAGTACTATGAGTACTGAGTACTGCTTGAAGTTAAAAAAAATAAAATTAAAAACTGCTAAGGCAAGTAAATATTTTTTCTGAACAACTTTTGAAGATTTTTTGTTGTTTTTCTTATTTTTTTTTTTGAGTAATTCCATTAAAATGTATATAATTAAAAAAATTTTTTTTTTTGTATTGTGGGTACGCATTTTTGTCGCCAGTTTTCATTTTATAGTACTTTGTCTATTATTATAATTATTCCTAGTTATACTATATATATATATACAGAATATTAAATATATATACAATTTAACAACACTTAGAAAACAAAAAAAAAAACTCCCTATCCCGCAATATGATTATGTCAACTATAAAAAAATAATTAAGTGACCTCAAGCACTTTTCACTGTCATTATATTAAATATATATATATAAATATATATATATGTATATTATAAGTATTTTTGTATTATTCTGAATTTAACTGTAGGCCGAAGATAGAATAACTTTTGAACAAAAACAAAACAATTTTTTTTTTTATAATTTGAAGTGCCTAGAAGTATGCAATGTAATTTACACGTACTATTTTTAAACAAAACGGGTACTTAAGTTTTGTAATATACGCGAGTTTTAACTTTTTTAAAAATTTACTAAAATGTAATTAAACTTTTAAGATTTTGTTATATGAATTTAATTGTGCTATATTTTTTTTTAAATATGAAAATATTTTTTTTTAATTATTAATTATATATGTATACATGCATGTGTGCTTAAATATATAAATATATTAATACAATTAAAATAAATAAATCAATTTTTTTTAAAAATAAAGAACTTTGAAATAAATTTAAAAAATTTAATTAAAAACTGTACTTAAATTCAGTTTTTTTTCTTACTTATAGAGCCAATTATTAGCCCATGATTATATTTATTGCGGTTGAGGTATTATAGAACTATTCAGTCTACTGAAATAAAAATATGTAGTATTAAATAATAATAACGATTGAGCTCAATCAATCGTTACCTAATTGTAAAAATTATTTTGTATAATGAAATATAACTCCCAAATTTTGATTGCGAAAGGACAATGTTTTAATAATTCTGTAACTATCTTAACATACGATTGATAAATTTTATTTACATTTTAATAAACCCATGAAATTAATTTTTCCTTTATTCATTTTAAAAATTAAACATTTTTATTAAGTTATTTTAATTGGTTTTGAATATTATTGAATTTAAATGGCTTCCACGTTCAGTGATGCAAGTACGACACCTTCGTATCATCAAAGTAAAGCAAAGCTATTCACATGCCTCATTATTGTCCATCTGCTAGGAGGTGTGCCACCGAATGTGCGCCTATATTACATTTTAACGCGTATTACGGACTCCAGCGCGTGAAAGCAGCGCACTATCTAAATTCTTTTTTTCTATATCCCAATCCGCCATAATCTGTAATTTTAAATATCAATCTGTAAGAAAAAGAAGAAATGGAGAATATAACTCAAACAGAAAAAATTTTATTGCGATTTATTTTGGTAGCAGTTTTCATCAGCCACCCTATAGATATAATTTTTAAATTTAATTTACAAGTCTCATATTAAATTTAATACTATTTCCCTCTTAGGCCTATTGGCAGCAAAACTGTCAAAATGCCATTCTCACTGCTCTCGAATGCTGGCGGTGCTTCTGCTTACCTCTTAAATAATAGGTAAAGAAATTAGCATGAATTTTGTAACATTAGTTGGCATCAAAAGTTCTGATTCTGCATAAAAATACCATAGACTATAGAGTATCAAAATGCTTCGCCAGTTATTTTGGGCTACCAGTGATAATTTTAATTTCCTTCCAAAAATTTGATACCAAATATTATTAGTTGGCATCACATAAAATACTTTTTTCAATTCAAATTTTATATTTAAATTCATAGTTCTCTAAATTAAGCTTGCCATCATTATTCTAAAAAGAAGTACTTTGAATGAATGTCATTTCGTACATTTTATACCTACCTACTTTTAAAAATAAATTAAATTTGCCGCAAAGATTTTTATGTCAGCTATATTTCTTTCTTATTAATATTGCTTTTCTTCCATCTCTTTCTAATTTTGTGACTTTTTTTAATCTTTCATTTTTTTAATGTCTCTTTCTCTCTCATTTTAACGCAGAATATTAAAAAAAAAAAAATATTAAATTAAAATAAATTGGAAAAAAACAAAATAGTTAAAAAAATTATAAAAAACGGAAACATAATCCAGCATCAGTCAAGGATTTCATAATTCTTTTTTTTTTTAAATAAAATTAATAAAAAAAATATTTAAAATAATTTTTTTTTAATTCTTTTTTTAATTTTTTTTTTTATTAAAAATGTGCTGGCCGCAGACACCGCAATATTGAAAACCATATATAATATATATAAATATATATATATATATATATCTAAATGGATGAATTGGATAGTTGGATAGATGTACGATGGATATTTGTATTTATATACATCCATATATAATACAAATATTTAATGTAGTATATATACATATGCATATATATATATATATATATATATATAAATATATATATATATGCATGCATATTTAAAATATTGTACATATTTAACAATAAAACGCTGACCTGAGCGTATATAATATAATATGGGCGCATTATTCAATAATAATAATAAATATTTTTTGTCTCTTTCGTTTTTTGTATTTTTACTCCAATCGTTGTTAATTTTTTCACTACAAATTCTGTTTTTTCTGTTTGTTTTGGTTTTTTTTTATAATGCTCATATTTTTTGATGAATTTGAAAGATGATAATGACGTAAAATTTCAATCATACTTCATCATATAGTGGCGGCTGAAACCAAATAAAAAAATAACTGCAAAATAAATTCCATCCATTCCATCCATTGTCCGGAATATAATTTTCATTATAAATTTATTTCTTAACTTGTTTTTTATTTTCTGACTGGATTATTTATCAAATAAATTTTTTTTTATTTTTATTAATTTATTTTTTAACTTGCTTGTTTTTTTTTTAATTAAATTTGCTAATGATTTTGATATGACTGTCATTTTATTAAAATAAGTTTTAATAATGACATTTCCATAGCAACTGTTATAGTAATATAATGTTGATAAATGATATAAATTGCCTTTAGCAATTTTGAAAATTACTAGAAAAGTGTCCTGCTAATCAAGTGGATCAAGATCACACTTGACATTGATATTAGATTATTCATAACTGTCAAAGTATTTAAATGTCACGAAATTAAAAGTAATATTAACTGGCGGGAATCTTGTCACAATAATTATGAGAAACTATCATCGACTAGCAGTTATTTTAATCATTAATTCATGAAATTAGTTAAATTCTATTCTTATCAAAATAACCTGTCATTTTCAAATTCCTTTCTCTTATACGTCAAAAGAACTTATGCGAAATGTCATTGTATGTCATTGAAATCTCTACTGTCATTGATATTGTATGTCATTGAAGTGGTTTATCAACTTAATCTTTAGTTCTCTGCAATAGTTATCATAAATTTCCACTTAGCAAATGAAATATTATTAGGCTACTACAATTACAATGACGATGAAATAATTTTACAACATTATTTTCTTAAATTTTATTTTCATCATACACAAATTGCGCAGATATTTTGTAATAAAGTCTGATTAATTTATGAATATATATATATATATATATATATATTATATATACAATCATATACATATAAATATACATATATACATAAAATATTTATTTATATATATAAAAAAATAAAAAATACCAAAATACACCTATATAATAAAATGTAATTAATATTAATATACAGAAGTTATGTATATATATATATATTTTATATGCTCCCGTATGTCAACTGCCTTTTTTTGTTGCTGCTCTCATTGCTGGTCCTTTACCAATTCAATAACAAAATGACATTTTATTAATTTACAGTTATAAGGAAGAAATATGGTTGGCTAGTAAAGTTAAACGCTAATTTTATCAATTTATTATATATTATATCAAAATCTCAACAGTATGTCCAGCTTTAATAGCATTATATACATTTCAAGCACTTGAAATCGTAACATATATATATATAACAATTTTGAATTCAATTGTATTTCAAAAGTACCCTGTTAATTTATTTTTAAAACCAGATAAGTGATCTTAGAAGTTAATTGTTATCAAATTAACTTGAAGTCTATAAATGTAATTTCTTTGAAGTTGATACCTCCCCACGTCTGTACTTAATAAACCACAAGTTGTTACAAATTGATTTTTCTTCTAATATGACAGTTATGTGAAAATTTTAATTAAAACCACAGAAAACGTTTTAATAAATTTATTCCCTTCACCCCTAGCATAATTGACACTTATGTGTCCCCTATAATAAATAACGGTTTTTTTTTTAAGATTTATTTTTCAAACTATTAAAATAAATTGTTTGTGATTAATTTCAAAATTTTTTTTTTAATTTAATTAGAATAATTGTTATTATACTTATAGATTTAATTGATAAATTGTATAACAGTTAAGTACTTTGAGAAATAAGGGGGAAGTGTTCTTATATATATACAGAGGATAAGGAACAAAAAATTATGAATAAAATGGACATGTCTGGACTGTCGAAGGAAATACAATTTTCAGTGGTGCGCTATTAAATGTATTTGGATAGTACCTAAAACCCATTGGTACAAGGGTAAGTTCTAATTAAAGTTAGGATAAGGAATTTTAAGTATGTACAATTACCTAATTATTGAAAATAGTGCCTGTATAACAAACATTTAACCCATTGCGTCCCATATATATTTTTTGTGTTTCAAATGTTTCAAAATTCCTTCCTCACTTTTGGATATAAAAATTAACATGTATTTAGTTCCACGTAAAAAACTGGTGCACAATACAGAATATTCTAAAAATTTCTAATGAGTAATTAATAATAGTATACTCCCAAATTTGGAATAAAATTTCATTTGAATGTTACGCACCATTACTGGAAGTAAAAGTATTCACAAATGATGCAATGAGACTTAAGATAAGTGTTCTTTTATGTTCACCCATGAACATCGGATCTCTAAACATTTCAAAAACGTTCACTATAACGCTACAGATGGCAATGAATGTAAGAATTAGTTGTCTTCTTTTTTAATCATGGCTATGATTCACTGATTTCCGATAATGGCTGTTATTCAAACTCTCGGATGATGTTCACGAATGAAACATGTCAGGCTTAATGTGAGTATCTGACTTTTTAACAGTTCGTGTGTATTCAACAGAGCCACACGTGGAACTCAAAGAAGCATTCCTCATTTTTTGATTTTTCACTAGGATTTCAAATGTTTACATAGTTTAGCATGGGATTTTTGAAAATTTGAGTAAAATATTCCGTGAGAATAGATCCTCGATGAACGTGGGACGTCTTTACTGTAAAGTGCATGTCCTTTATAAAATTTAAAAAATTTTAAAGAAAGTTATTTAAGGCAAAAAAATTCAAATCACTCATCAAAAAATAAATTAAAAAAACTTCTGTGATTAGAAAATCCTTGAAAAATACTCCCAAAAAACAAAAATAGTTACTTTTAAACATAGCCCCCCACAACAAATAATTTTCTCATTAAATTTTACATGTAACAGCACTTAACACGAAAGTTAAAATAAATTTTTTTGTTTTTTTTTTTTTTTTTGTTTCTGTCCAAAACTTTTCGGGATCATTAATACCCGTAATTATTATAATTTAGTTACATATATATATTCATATAGGTATATATATATATATACATATTTCTTCTATTTCATCCATTTTTATTTCTTGTTGTTATTGTTGGACCCAAAAACTTTCAAATAATTTAACTTATATTTTCTTGTTCTTATTTTTTTACTTTTTTTGTTTTGGGCATGTTAACGCCCACCAACTGTCCCTAAAAAAACTTTTTCTTGACACGTTTTTTTTTCATTTTCATCCTTGATCCAAAGTTTTTCTGAACCTTTTTATTTTTCTTCTCATTTTTCTATTTCCCACTTTTTTTACTTACCTCCTCCTATTCCTTCGCTCCCCTTCTCATCTTCTTGGTTTTCTTGCTTAAATCTATCCGGACACTGAAAATTAATTTTTGAAGTATAAAATGGGTGGGAAAAAATGGAACATGGGGGGTGGGGGCAGAGGCAATGGATGAAATATTAAAACTGAAAAATATTTCCAGAAATATGCCAGTCATGCAACTGTTATCCCTTATCATTATAAAAAAAATGAGAACTTATTTTGCGCCCAATAGTAGTATTTTACACTATGACTAAATTCTACACTAAGTATATATATATATATATATATAAATGTGTTTTTATTATAAAATTTATGAGTGTGTGTTTGTGTGTAGAAAGGACTTTGAAAAAAAAAAATTGGTAGAAGGATATGATAATAATAATAATCTAAGAAAATTCTCTCCTGACAGTTATGAATTTTTAATTTCTATATTTAATTATATGAATATTATATATTATATACATTATATATATATACACATGTATACATCCATATATACATATATATATATAAAATTATTGTACCATATCCGACCGCTATCTAAATTATACAATAAAATAACAACTTTTCATTCAATCTTATTTTTTCCATTTTTCTTATTATTTTGTTTTTTTTTTTTGATTTAAAAAGAATATATATATATATATACCCCATTAGGACAGGATCAGATCCAGGTTCAGGATGAAGAAATAAACCATATTTTTGATTTAAGGATAACCCATAAAAAAAACATTACCTTGAAAGAATGAGAAAATAAAAATATATAATTTAAGCTCTTCTGTATAATATAGAGTATACATATATATATATATATGTATGGTAATTTGATAGTATTATAACAGTATAGTGAGATAGCATGACAGTGATTATGGTTGTGGTGGCAGTGATGGTGTATATTTATCCTATAAAACTATCAATCATTTTTTTAAGGTTATATAATTCTTTGGTTTTTTTATTATTTTTCATAATCATTGTCATAATCACCATCCAATGTAATAATATTTAAAATTATATTATGTATTTGTATATATATATTTATATATAATGTATATATATGTTCATATAATTTTGTAAATATACAGTGGTATTGAAAAAATTATAAATAAAGGTTGAAATTATTAATTTCGATTTAAAGGAATTATTTAATTAGGAAGCGTGTCATACACCTGTATTTCATTTGCTGTCAGTGTCATTTTTCAGAAGTTGTTACTTTTTTCATATGTAGGGAAATTTGACCCGAATGTTTATGCATGTGTAAAAAAGGCATTTCAGGGTTGGTTATAAAATCAGGGTATCCCCCTTTTACAAATATTTACACCTTTAGTATATATGCAATATCCATAGTCAAATGAAATACAGTCTTTTTATATTAATCCATTTTATTCTCAGAACAGTGTTATATTTCTACAAAAAATTTGGTCCTTGGAGTTTTTGGTAATTAGTCCTTATTCTAGAACAATTAAGTAAAAGATCTATAATTTTAAAAAATGATTTTGAAGTTGATTGGAAATCGATTTAATTTCACTTGTGATAATGAAAATGAAAGACAGTTTGAAATTAATAATAAAAATGACAATAAGTCCTTGAATTCAGTATAAAATTATAATAATATGCAATGTCATTTCAAGGACAAAATAATGATTTAGATTTTTATAATAAATGTTAACCGGCTGTTATAGAAATTAAATCCACTAAACGCTTAAGTATTTTAACTCCAAAAATTTTGAATTAATGCTCCCATTTTTTTGTTAACCACTGTACTAAAAAGTACCATTAAAAAAAAGGTTATTGCAAAGAAATATAATAAAAATATAATATTCATTTTTAAATAGGATATGATAAAGTTCATCTTTTGGATTTCTCAAAACTTTTATTATCATTTTTATTTTATACCAATATTATAGTTGGAAAACCTTTATATAGAAGAGTGAATATTCAAATGAGAAGTCATTTTGAATGACTTGAGTAGAATTTTTTTTTATATGTATATATATATTTCATTATCCATGGGATAATGTTCATTTACCCATAACCTTATTGAAGAAAAAAAAAAACAGGAATACAAAAAAAAAAAGGGTTAAGATGTCAAATGGATAAACAGAGTGAAACTTTTTTTGCATAATCTAAATCGTACCAAATAATTCTGCCTCAAAATTCCATTTTTTTTTTTTTGAAAAAACTTTAAAAAAAAATCATTATGACTTCATGTTGATTTATTTTTTTTTCTATTTTTCTTTATGATTTTTTAAATTGAAAATATTAACAAAAATTAACATAATATTGTAATAATTTAAATTATAATAAAACTTTTACGTTTTTTTAAATTAAATTTAATGTTCAATAGAATAAATTTAAAAAAAAATATGAAAAAATTGACCTTAGCATAAGCCTGTATGGAATTGTGTAATATTCCTACATTTAGAATAGAATTCTTATGGCAGAAGATTTGAATCTAAAGATTTCCCCAGATTCATCCATTATTCAGTACTTAAATTAAACTTATCAATATGCATCTAATCGCAGGGTTAGAATTAAATAGAAATCAATTTAAATATTTCATCGAATGTATCTATAATATAGAAAGCAATAGTTACTTAAATAAAACTTATTAATCTGTATCATATTGCAGAAGAATTGACGCAAGAGATTACATTAAATGCATCTATTAACTTATATTTTAAATCAGACTTATCAATCATGCATCTAAAAGCACTAAGCAGCAAAGTTAATGCAAGAGATTCTATCCCTCTAAATGAACTTATATTTCAATCAAAACTTGTAAATCTGCAACTTGATGCAGCAAAATTGGTTCAAAACAGATTCTATCAAATGCATCTATAAACCTATATTTTTATCACACTTATTATTGTGAATCTTAATGCAGAAAAATTGCTGCAGAATTTTCCATTAAATGCATCTATGATTTAATATCCTAATCAGACAGTATCAATCTGCATCTTAATGCAGAAGAATTGCTGTAGAAGTTTCCATTAAATGCATTTTTGTGCAGAAGAATTGCTTGAAGTTTCCATTAAATGCATCTTTGTGCAGAAGAATTGATGCAGAAGTTTCCATTAAATGCACCAATGCAGCAATAGAATTTTCAATAAAACTGATAAACCAAACTGAGTCTAAAATTGCCCCAAAAATATTTCTACAATATTGTTTAATAAATAATATAACTTTAGATGTAGTCAAACAGACCTACACTCCAACCTAAAGCAGAATAAATTAACTTGTTGGACATCAGAACTTCCATTACCACCTAAAACATCTCCTAAAATTTATTTTAATATCTAACAAAACACCTCTATAAATTATATGCAAGTCCAAATATTCAAAACTTTAATAAATACATAAATTTTATAGAAGCATATTAGTTAATATATATAATAAAATAATTATTTATTTTTTTTAATTATAAACACGTAACATCTTAAAGTTTATTCGGAAAACTTTTAAATTAACATAAATCGTGGCATTTCCGTATCCTGTTTACACACATAAAACTTTTTATCTAAATCGGCTATTCATTTAATTATTTTATAAATAAAATAGGAAGTTGGAAAATTTTCATTAATAATAATAATAATAGTAATAATAATCCATAAATGTTTCTATTAAAGACAGTTAACATTTTGCAAAAACTGTCATGGAATCCTTAGTTTGTATTTAATTTAAATTTCAAATACAAAGTGTTTGAAAAAAAGTTTAACACTATTAAGTATGAAATGTTTTATTTAAATAAATTTTATAATAAACAGCATGACTCACAAATATTGCAACAAGCCATGCTGAATTGACACCTTTAATAGGTTTTAAATTAACTTAGTAATTAAGTAAAACACTTATTACTGTCCTGTAATACAATTCCTATCTCTATTCGAGCTTTGTGAAATTTCAAGATAGTCAAAGTTGAAGCTTATAAGAAAGAACTCAACTAAGAAGAGCAGCTCTTAATAACTATTCTCGAATGTATTAGGAAAATTATTTTATCTTAACAACCACCTTATTTCCCGTAGGTTCTGATTTTTTAATTTGACCGAATCCCATGCTTAAATTAAATTTCCGCTTCAGTTCACGAATTTATCATACATTCAAAAAATTTAGTGACTCCATATACACTTAAGTTTAGGAGCTTTAAATATGAAAGAAAAAGTTTCACTAGAAATTTCAGAACCATAAAATTTTATACAATCACATGCTTAAAAAATCAAAATTTTAACTCCAAATACCCCGGGAACACCCTATACTTATACTTATTAAAAAAAAATTAAAAAAATCAAAAATTTTAAATTCAAACACCTTAAAAACACCCTGTACTTATACTTATTTACACAGTCATTTAAACTTCTTAAGATTTACGATCAACTATTTTTAGAACACCGTGTATAATCATTCAATGTCTTTAATAGCAGAAAATTTAAACTTTTAAAGATAGACATCTATATATATATATATATATATATATACATAATTACAATATATACAATATATATATATATAAGTTTAATAGAAATATTTAATAATAAAATACCATTGGCATATAAAATATTAAAATTTTGAAAATGGTCCAGCATTTACGCATCTAATATTATGATGGTTATCATTGTGTTGAATGCATTTTATAAATAATTATTGTATAAAATTATTTTGAAAGTTTTATACAAATATAAACTTTACAGTTATATTTGTACAAATGTATGTTAATGTAGTTTGCTGTGTATTCCTGTTAAAGGCAATCAATTATAATTATTTAATTATGTACATTTAAAATGCACATGTTCAAAATATATAATTATACCTATATATATATATATATTTTATACTTATCGACCGGAAATTATTTTGTTGATATTTCTGTCGCAATCTTCAATTACATTTTATTATTTTATTGTTGTTATTTTTTTTTTATTTTGATAATTTTAATTTTCATCGCGAATTAAACAGGATTGTAAGGATATTTATATAAATACTTTATATATACATAAATGTATAAAAATATATATATAAATATATGTATATATACAAAACAAAAATATCAAATTTATCTTTGGTAATCTTTAGCTGTCTTAGAAATTTATAATTGATAACTTATCATCATATATTATTCTAATAATTAGTTTTAAGGGATTATTATACGCCATTTAAAATCATTAAAAAAAGATTTATAGCTTAAGTTTTATATTAATTTACATTAAAATATGTGTACATATATATATATGATGTAAATATATATATATTAAATTAAAATAATTTATTTAAAGTGCAGAATTTATTAAATTTAATTAAAATTTTGATTTAAATTGAAATGATTGCGATTTGTATGTGGTTCCAAGAGACTTGAATTGAACACAAGTTTCATGAAAATAGTGTGTGAATCCTTGAGTCTCAAATTTTTTGAAATTTTACTAGAATTTTTAGTTTAAAAAGTTAGCTTCTAGGCTCGTGGATGTTGTTATTAACATACGAAGACCCTTCATTCTATTTTAAAACAACAATACACATAATTTACAATCGATTGCAAATTTCCAATTCCTAAAAATCCCAAAAATTAAAGAAGGAAAGAAGTCAATTTATTTTTTAATTATTTAATCAGTTCCGGTCCCGAATCCGATGTCGATTTAAAATTAGATGTGCTGCAGAAGCTTTGGAAAGTAGTAGAACTACTTTTAAAAATCCTCAGGTTAAAAGTAGCATCTTTTTAATATATAGAGCGCAGAAACTGAAGGAAAACGAAGGGCGAGTCGATATCCAGTAAAAAAATAAGGACAAAAGACTCCAGTAAAGAGTTACGGATAGGCAAAAAGATTCTAGTTAGGCTCTTGCAATTTAAAAGGAGGAACTAAAGGAAAATGAAGGGCACTAAGGACAAAAGACTCCAGTAAGGTATTAAGCATAGGCAAAAAGACTCAAGCCCGACTCTTGCAATTTAAAAGTAAAATTCAAAAAATTTTATATTGTGCATTTACAAATTTTCCAGATACGTAAACCATTGAACAAAACCCTGGTTGTAGGCTCTTGAATTCTAATTTCTTAATATTAAACTACAGCTTCCACAGAATTCTTTTATAATAAGACGGAAGAAGCTTTAAAAACTTTATTTCATTCAACAGATTTAAATAATTGTACAACATATTGGTACCTTTCCATATTTTTGTTAGGAGTCAAAATCTAATATCAACTCTCAATTAATTTATTGTTGACCATTTGTTTTTCCAACTTTTCACATTTTGCTTCATCATTTTTTGCATCAAATTTGGTTTTTTTTTTCCAATTTACAAAAAAAAAACGATAATTGGAAAAAAATATAATTACAAAATTTAACAAATTTCCGCTAAGTATAGGTACAATAAAAAATAAACATGACTTGTGATGCTTTTTGCTATTATTTCTAAAATAATTTAAGGGACAAAATGCTTCAACACGTTCAACAAAATAATAAACAAAATAATTTATATAATTTTTATGAAATTTTTATTTTTCAGTTAAAAATAAGTGAAAAAGGCGAAAAATTATACATAATTCCAAAACTAAATAAAAAAAAAAACCAATCAAATTAAAAATTTTAACTATATTTCAAAAAATTGTAACGTTCATATTATAACAGTTGCTGATTTTTCCTTATGAATTTTAAATGATTGAATAATAAATGGTCTAGCACATTGAGGACTTCATACAATATACAAGAACTGCTGATTATGAATTTCTAAAAATTTGAGCTTTTAGTTAGACGAAGTCCTGGGGAAAGCTTCGGCATTGAAAGTACTTAATTAATCAAATCAATCTGATAAAAAAAATTGGACCTTATAAGCAAGTTTGAGCTTCCTCATAATCACCTGGTGCAATTTAATTATTTGGTGAAACTTATCTCTGAAATTTTCTCCAACCTTTATACATCATTTTTAGAATATGAAGTTTTGTAAAGCCTCATCCTAAAGGAATCTATCTTTACAAAACTCCTCTTTATTACACATACTTCTAAATGAATTAAAATTAAAATAAACAGTTGTTGACTGATATACAATATTGTAAATCTGCGTAAGGTAAAAAAGATTTCTCAAACACTAAAACTATTATACTGGGTTTAACATTTTATCCACAAATTCCATTTAATTTCATCATTCTCACAGTACCCTAAACATGGAACTAGAAATAATGTCTCCTCATATTTTAATTCATTAATTTGCCTGTCTATTTCCTTATCTGATTTTAGCTATTTGCCTCCAATAACCAAATTCCTCATTCCTATATATACTTTCCCCAAAATTGTATCTTCTTAAAACAGCCTCATCCCATCTGATTAACTATATTCTCATCTAAGCATTATTCCTAAATCTGATATGCCCAATTCCAAAACCTAACTGTAAATCTGGGTTAAAGAGAAGCTTCTGGACATTTATATTCAATGGAATCTGATTCAATAAGGTATGGTCACTTTGGGAGATGAAACCACCAAAGCAAATAGACTAGCAGACTAACGGATGGACAGAGAACCTCAGAACAACAGATAAATGCCAAAACTTAACTGTAAACCTATATTTAAGAGGAACTTCTGTACATTTAGGACCAGAGGAATTTAATCCAGCTATGTGGAATTGCTTTCGAAACAGCTAGCAACTTCATCAAACATAGAATTGTAGACCAATGAATTTGGAAACATAACATTTTAATTCATGTCTGGTCTAGGGTCAGAATAATCTTTTGCAGTTACGTAGAATTGCTTCTGAAGCAGAAGGTAAGTTTAGTAAAAGAAAAAACAGATTAGCGAACTGAACCAATTATATTCCGAAACATTTCGAATAACTCATGTCTGGTAAAGGGTCAGAGGAATCTTATGCAGTAACGCAGGATGCAGGATTACCTTACGCAGGATTAAGGAGGCCAAGATTCGACAACGGACTGTAGCACCTGTAGAAGAAGAAGAGCGCAGGATGGATTTCGAAACGGCAAGCAATTTTCGCAAATCAAACAGACTAACAGACAACTGATTCTTCAATCACAATAACATTTAAAACTCATTTGCTTGTCTACAAATATAAAATAATTCTTCAATTTTTTGTAATTTTTTATTTTTTTAATTTGTTCTTATGAATCAATATATTATTAGGTTTCATCGTCATCGTCATCATCATTGTCGCTGTCGCTTTTGTTATTATTGTCAATGACATAACTGCAAGCCATAACAAATATTGTTTAAAGAGTGGAAAGTTAAGAAGAAAAACGAAAAAATAAAAAAAAACTGCACAAATAAAAAAAAAATTTATATATTTTTTTTTAAAGGAAAACGAATTGATTTTTGCACGCCGGCATTTTTATGAGCTGGAAATAATTTTTCCAAAAAAAGAAAAAAACCAAGTTGAAAAAAAAATTAACAGAAAAAATTATTAAAAAAAAAAAAATTTTTTGTATTTTTTTATGATGCACGCAGTGATTTTTATTTATTTGACTTTCCTCTTCGATGGTAATGATATGTTGTTTGGACAATATTGTATGGGGAAAAAATGGACAAGCACGTGTCGATACCATCCCAACAAATTTTTTCTCATTTTTTTCTTAATAATTTTTTTTCTTTTTTAAGGTTAGAATTTTTATTTTATTTTTTATTAATTCATATTTTATTTCTGTTTTTTTTAGAGTTTTTTTATTTTATAATTTTTTTTTAGAACATTTTCAAAAATGAGCTATTATATTTGGACTTTGTCCGTCCATCCATCGATCTACCCATCCATCCGTTCTTACATTTACAAAACCCTGCACCTTCTAAAATAAATAAAAGATCAGCGAGTAGGTACTGTAAAAAACCAAATTTTAGGGAAAAACTTTTTTCTGTAGCTCCACCCCTTTTTAGAGCTACTGCTAATACACCCATTAATACACCCTTTAATACACCCTATAAGATACATTTTAAATATCAAAAAGGTAAAAGACAGATCCTTTTATTAACATTATAACTATATGTAAAAAAATATCTAGAGTTGTTATGCGGTACTCGGTATAATTTACCGTTATTCAAAACACAATTTTTCAAAATTTTCTATTCCTCATATCTAAACGACTTAAGTTAGAAACTTGAAATTTTTTTGAGTAGATTCTAAGAAATTAGTATGAGTCAAGAAAATTACATTTAAGTAACGCCCACTTTTAGATCCTTGAGAATCAGTAAATTCTTAAGTTTAAAGTTCTAATAGCGCTTGAATAGGTTAGGGTCCTAACTTTTTTCTGAGCAAATAGTTAGAAACCTACACTATTTAAGCGGTATTAGTACTTTAAAATGAAAAATTTGTTTAAATTTAGAAAATGTCCTTTTTTAAAAATCCTTGATTTGTTTTCATCACTTGTTTTTTTTAAGTATCTGTAGATTCTGTTTAGAAAATTTTTAGTTTATTTCTGTTGTAGAAATTACGGTCAACCACCACTAAAATTCATCACTTTCCCCTATCGTATATAAAATATATATATATATTTATATATATATATATACAAAATAATTGAATATTCCTTAGGATTAGATATTTAAATCGTAGTGGGTATGTTTGTATGTTAGGTACAGAATGTTTATTTGTTTATACTTGATGTTGTTAATGTTGATGCAACAACAAAAATAAATATATGGCAACAATTTTTGCTTATTTATTTGTATTTATAGATACACGATATAAAAATTGTATCTATAAGATACTTTTTATTTATATACTTATATGTATGAAATTATTAGAAGTTGAGTATATATAGACAGTGTTTTGAAATTTTATGAAAAATATATTCATATATTAATGGATCAATGATTTTTTTTTCAGTGTTGCTGTTGTTGTTGTTGTTGTTGTTGTTGTACAATATTGAAATAGAGGATGCGGGACTATTTTTTTTTTTTATTTTAATTCCAAGAAAGATTAAGGATGCCGTACACATATATATATATATATACATACACATATATATAAATTTTTCTGATGAATATTAATATTATATTGATAATAATTGATTATTATTATGATGATATTGATAATAATGATTTGTAATGATGCATGTTGAGTGTTAAAAACATGTTAGTTGAGTTGAGAGGGGTTAGGTAAAATCGATTGACCATGACCAAAAAAATATGTGTTTTTTTTTTTATTAAATATTTGTAAAATAATATAAAAAAGTAATAATATTTTTTTAAGTCATTTTTTTTTTACAAATTTTTAGTATTTTTTTAGAATACGTACCAGATTTTTTTATTTGAGTATAAACTAAGGTTATGTTTGGAAAAAAAAGAGGGGGTAAAATAAAGGTCAACAAAAGTAAAAACTATATAAGAGTAACCACCAGCTCAATTTTTTTGGTAAAAATTACAAAAGAACTATTTATGTTATTAATATCAATATTAATGTACCATGATAATAAAAAATAAAATAGTATTAATTTCAGATTTTCATACAAATTTATTGACTTATTAATTGTATTTGATAAGTTTTACATGTTTTTTTTTATTAGTTTTTTATTGAATATAAAAAATTAATCGCCTAATTTGGCATATTGTTGAATTTTTTTATAAAACGATTTTTGTAATTTGAAAATTGGAAACAATTAATTAACTTATTGAAAGGACCAGCAAGGCTTGGATTACTAAAAATCTAATATAATGTCATGGTTCGTTAAAGAAATTCCCTATTGGCACTGACCACATTTTGAGAAAAATAGAATGGAAAAAAGTTGTTTAATATTGAAATAGCGTGTGAAAAATTTAAGGAAATTTGATTCAACGGCACTATCAATTTGTTCAACATGTATTTCTAACTTCTGAGACTCCTTACTTTTCTCTAACGGTAAGGTCTCGAACAGTCTGAGAGCGAGTGTGTAAATTTAGTAGACAGCTATATAGATAAGAAATCACTCACAAAAAAATT
Source organism: Dolichopus griseipennis (assembly GCA_963082915.1). Lineage (NCBI taxonomy): Eukaryota > Metazoa > Arthropoda > Insecta > Diptera > Dolichopodidae > Dolichopus > Dolichopus griseipennis. Next base: position 4,960,183 of record OY720444.1, read on the forward strand.
TATTGCAGGCCATGATTGCCAATTGACTGCAGGCCATACAGGTGTGAAGCCTTAGCTTTGTATGTCTATCCACCCGTGAACATCTTTATTCATTAATTCATCCCCCGTTATTCAGTAGTTATTCCTTGTTATCAAGTCATGATCGATAGAATGCGAAGACATAATTGTTAACCAAAGCCTGGGACTCCAGTTTATATAGCTTTGATTTATAAGCCAGATTTCCTTATCATACATAAATAAATTTAAATTTTACCCAGAAGTTCAATATCTTGACTTTTGTTATCCTAGATAATTAATTTAATTTCCATATACTCCGCATTGCCCATCGAAAGCTGTCCTGGCCAGGATTAGCCAGCTCTAATTTTATAAAATCCTTCCAGTATTAATTGAATTGTTAAAAAATGTTAGTGATAAGTCTCGAATTGTGATTTGACAACAAACCCATGAAGTTTGATTAGTTAAAAATATTTACTTATCAAAATATGGTTATTTGATTAGTGATAAATGGCTGGTACAATAGGATATCCTGGTTTAAATTTAAATTAAAAATTATTTATTTGAAAAAAAATAAGTATCTTTAACTAAACATAGTTGAAAGAATCCTATTAAAGTCAAGGTTCAATTATTTTATTATATTATCAAATATATTTTCAATTACTATTTTTTTTTAAATTCTTTTTTTTCTAAATTTTTCTTTTTTCAATTTTAAAAACAAAGAAAAGATAAAAGGAAATTCTTTTTTTGCTATTCATTTATTTTAAAAAAAAAACTTTCAGACTAGACTATTTTGTATTAGTTTTGATCAATGAAAATTAACTTTTAAATAAAAATATAGTTTTTTTTCAGTATGTATATATATATATACACCAAAAGTATATATATATATATATATATATAAACAAAAAGTATGTATTTAAAAAAAAACTTTAATATTTTCAATTAAAATTCTATTTATAAAAAAAAATCTCCACAATAATTTGAAATCGATTAGAAAATTAAATTAAAAATAAATTTATGTAGTTTATGGATAAGTTGTAAATTGGAAATGTACTTTAGAGTAAATGGATTACATGGATTTAAATTCTTAATTTAGATATTATTTAATAATTAATTTATTTCAAAATAAAAACATTATCAAAATTTCCGCCTGTAATTGAATAACACGGTGGTTAGAGTGTCGCAATGTCCTTATTCAAATAAGCTACCATTAGTCATCGTGTTCAAGTTAATAGAAAATCAGTAACTAATATCAAAACTTCCGCCTGTAACTGAAAAACACGGTGCTTAGAGTGTCGCAATGTCCTTATTCAAACAAGCTACCATTAGTCATTGGGTTCAAGTTAATAGAAAATCAGTAATTAATACTCTCTATTTCAAATCGAATAATAAATTCAATAATCCAATCCAATTATCAAATTAATAACAATACCAAGCCTTATAATAGTTCTTTATTAATAATAAAAAAACTTATTTACATAATAATATAAATAAAAAATTTTATTCAATAATATAACTCACAGATACATAACTATCTTATAAGTCAAAAACATATCTGACAAGGCCTAGTACTATTTAATGCAGTAGTTGTATTCGTGGAATCTATTAAAATCAATCATACGAATAATGATTTATCCAGTACTTCCACTCCTGTTACATTTAATCTTTAGGATTCCTGATTCTTCTGAATTCTTCAGGATTTTTATTTAGTAGCTAAAACCAAAAAGCTTTATTCTATTAAAATACATTTTATTACTTCAAAATTAAAAAAAAATTGGTTAAATTTGAAGTTTTAATACACCTTGAGTTTATTTAACTCCTTAAAAACCATCAGATCTCTTCAGTTTTTCTTTAATTAACTCAAATCTGTAGTTATGTTTAAATTCCTTTAAAAATCTTCTATTAAAAAACATACCATAGCACCACCTAACTCTAAAAAAATTCATTAAAATTTGATTACCATTTGCCAATTACAAAAGTGTAGTTCAAGATATAAGACATACCACTACATTCAGTAGAAAAGAATTCAGTAGTTTTGTTGAAAAAAAATTTGAAATTAAATTGAAATTAACCCCTTTTGCACAATCTGTTTCAAATATACATGTTTTTGTAAAATGTATGTAAAAAACCATTAACATAAGGTCGTCAATAATTAAACCAATGAATATTAGATTCAATTTTTAATTAATTATTATTACATACTATTTTTTTTTTCCTTGTAAAAATTGTAGAACTTCAATTAAAAAAAATCCGAAGGGGTAATAAAAAACAACCTAATAATCAAACCATCAATTACTTATCAATATATATATGTATATATATATCCACTTAAACACCTGGTTTCATATATATACAACACAAAAAACAAAAAACGTGAAATTAAAAGACCCCTATTGAGTGAAAACTTAACAATTATTATTCCAATTTTTTTTTTTTATTTTTTAAATAATTTCATTTCCAATCTGTCCCAGTTTTTAACATTAAACTTTAAATTATTTATTTGCTATATACATATATACATATATTATATACATACATATTATGTACTTACATATTATATACATAAATATTACAAATTTACATTTAACTTAAATAAATATATGTATATTTTATACTTATATTAAAATTAAGGATATTTAATACATAAATATATGTGTATATATTTATATATATATAAATATATATGTAAATATATAGTGTATGTAATTTTTATATAAAAAATTTCGAAATACATATAATTCATTGAAAATCAAATATATATATATATACAAATATATTTATTTACATATACATTTATGTTATACAACGTCATTTTAATCATAATCATTCATTATTCATCATCATCATCATCAACATAATGATTGTTGTAATCATCATCAGTATGATTATTTTGAGTAATTTTTTTTTTTTTAATATTTTATTTTTTACGTAAGCACACAATTTTTGAGTACACTGGCGTGCAAAAGTGGTCCTTGAAATTCTTTACAACAACAAATTTTTATGTATAAAAAAAAAAAAATAAGAAAAACAAAAAACTAAAAATACAAAAACCAATATGTAATTATTTATATTATAATGTATATAATATAATATATTTATATATATAACTATTATATATGTAATATAATCAATATACAAAAAATATAAATGTAAAATATTGTATTTTTCAAGTTTTTATTATATGTATATATACAAATATACAAATATATACTTTATGTATATACTAGATGTAGCTATATATAGAATATGTATATAAATTTATATATACATTTTTATATAATATAGAATAACTCTTAGCTTATTAAAAAAAAAGCAAATAAAACATTAAAATTTAAAATTTATTGAACCAAGTAAAGAATAGTAGAGTAATGTTAATTGCTCAAGATGTTAATTGTTAACATATCGCAAGTTTTAACAGTTTTTTAATTTTATATTTTTACAGATTTTCATATATACGTGGCTACAAGAGTCTTTCTTTTGATTTAATTTGAATTCTGTTTAAAGAAACATTTAGGTATTCTTTAGGTATTATTTGGGTATATAAGGTATTCTTAACATTTAGATATTAAAACTTTCAATTCCTACTATTAAATTCATAGATTTTAATTACTTTGTATATGTATAGATCAAATACATAGAGCCGAGCTTGAATTCAAAACTAATTTTTTTTATAGAAAGGATCAAATATAAGCACAGAACTCAGTCTGACCTCATTTCACATAAATTTGCAGGAAAATTTTCTAATCAAAATGCGATTTTGCTTATAAAACTAAGATTTGAATTTAAGCTCAGTTTAATACACATTAAGATATATTATCTTGAGTCTTTCTTGTATAAATTTTTCTTAAAGGTACATTACAAAGTTATAATATATAGAATGCTTGGGTAAAGATAGGTTCCAAAGATAGAATCATACATCAAACCCTCTTTTTCAACTCCTTTAATATATACATATACATTTATCATTACAAAATATGTTAAAGTTCCCCGAAAAGGCTCATTATCCAGATTTGAATTATTTTTAGACTCAGTCCACTGAATATCAAAAAAAGTGAAACAGGGTTCTAAATCTCACAAATTTAAAAAATTTAATTCCTAATTAGAAAGCTTTTTTTTAAACTTGTAACTCATTTAAAAAAAAAGCATTGAATTGAAACTAACTTGGGATTGAAGCATAATTTAAAAAATTGTAAATAATTCACTGTAACAGTTTTAAATATCTGACCAGTGGCGTAGTGGTACAGACGCCGCCTTTCATGTAGAAAGGTCTTGGGTTTAAACCCCGATCAACTCTAATCTAATAAAAATATAATATCGTAAAATTGTATAATTATATCGTAATAGTTAATATCGTAATATAAGATAAGCTTTAATTTAAATATATAAATAACTCTTGTGTAGACTAATAGATGGCGCACAAAATTAACATTTGCATATTCATAATCTTATACAATAGCTACAGTCGAGTAATCAACGGCTTAGTGATTATAACGATTAAAGTAACTGAAGCCCAATCTAATTAGACTTGGTGAATGTCCTATACTCCTTAAAGAAGTGGAAAAAGAATAAAAAACACAGGTCCACTTAAAATATTATAAAATTAGAATGATATAAACTATCCAAACAAACTTTTAATTTCAACGAAAACTTTCAAGAGTTCTAAAGTTTGTAACTAGATTCAATAACTAGGTTACCTTGGTTACCTATTAAAAACTTGCTTAATAAGTATAATTACTTATTTACTTCAGAGTTCTTAACTTAAATTAAAGTTAAAGAGTTCATTTAGAGTACTTAATTACTTAAAGTTTTAATTTGCAACTATTTATTTAATTTTAAAAATAGTATAAATTAATCTACTTAAAAAAGAAACGGACAGATGGTTGAGGGCTTCTTAAATCAGATTTTAAAAAAAAAAATTTAACAAGCAGTCATATTATTTTCTATTACATATTTTCTTCTCACTTTAAATAAAAAATACTTTAAAAAAATATATAAATTTTTTCAAGTAAAATAACTTAAAAAATTATTTTTTATTTTCTCCAAAAAAAAACATTTTTTAAAATTTTTTTTTGTTATTCTTCTTATTTTTTTTTTTTTTACAAAAAAATTAAATGCCCAAAAACTTAAGAACAACAACAACAAGACATAAAAATTTACTTTTTCCTATTAAATACCAAAAAAAATTATAAAAAAACCCCCCAATATTTTTAAAACAAACACACTTACAAAAAAATAAAACAACACTTTTTTATAAAAGACCTGCGTATTAGTGAGAGCCAACAAAAAAAATTGAAATTAAAAAAAAAAAAAACAAACAGACAAAGTTATAAAAAAAAAAAAAATTGTTACAAATTTTCCAAATTACAAAAACAACAACAACACAACAAAACACTGTTTAAATAAAATAAAACTTAAAAATCTCTATATAGCTACAGGTTAAATACAACTACAAACACATATACTGTTATTTTATTTTTTATTTCTTGTTTTTTTTTTTTTGATTTTCAGGACTTAACCACTTACTATGAAGATTTAATATTAAAAAAAACAAAAAGTACCGTTATACCGTGTTTTTTTTTTTTTTGCTTCAAAATGGAGAGAAGAGTTTTATATGTAAGTATTTGTATATAAATTGGGGGGTGGGTGAGATATAAAGAGCATGTAAAGTGATAATATGTACAGTCGAGTACAATAATCAATTTTTAAATACTAATAAAGAGTTGGAGCACATATTTTGTACACTTGCGCATTTCTTTAATTTCGAATTTTGTGGGGGAAAACCAAAAAATTAACATTTTTGTATTTACATTTACAAAATATTAACTGTTATCAAATTATTTATGTATGTGTAACTAAGTGTTACTGTATATGTAAATTTATTATAAATTTTCGAATATCGAATTCAGTTTTAAAAACAAATTGTCAGACATTCGAAATGTGAAAATATAGCACATGTCAATACTAGGAAAACACTCACAAATTAAAGAAAAAAACAAAATAACCGTAAAAATATACAAATAACGGTTAAATATTTTTACAAAATGGAGAAAAACTGTTATTTTTTATCTGAATATATACGGAATTATTATAAAATGATATTAAGTGTATAGAATGAAATATGTCTATAGCAGTAAATACCGACGGTGATACGTACAAGGATAATAAAAAACAAAAACAAGAAAAATAAGAATAAAAAGGATTTTTATTTTTTTTTTTTGAGAAAAAAAGGACACGAATATTTTTCGCAATGAAAATTATTTTGTTACATTTTTTTTATGTTTTTTTTTGTTTTGGATAGGAAAAATGGTGGAAAATCTTATCTTATAGTATATATATATATATATATATATATATATAAATATATATATTTATAATTTTATTATTTATGTACATATATATAATTGCGTACATATATATATACATATAAAATATTATATTATATATTGTTTTTGCTTTTTATGGGACAAACATTTCACTTGATTTAATCCTTAATAAAGAAAAAAACAAAAAGGACGAAAAGGACGAAAGGAAATTTTATACAAAAAAAAAATAATGTTCTGATTTTATAATATATAAGTGGAATGGCCATTTTATGGTTTTCAATTTTTTTTTTCTTTTCTTTTCTATTTATAATTTTTTTACATATATTATTTATTGATTAAACGTTATATACTTACATACATATTTATTATATATAAAGAAAAAGTAGCGAAAAAAATGGTATTTTTTTAAAGTTTTACTTTTCAATAAAAGTCATCGTTTTTATATCGATTTCTTTTAATTTTGGAATCCTTTGGTGGGTCTGAGTAGAATTGGGGTATTTTGAGGTGTTTTGGGGTACTGAAAGAAAGGAGCTAAATGTATTAGAAATTACATTGATTATTTTTGATAAGTAAAAGATATTTTACTTATCAAAACAACATTTTTTTAAACTTTAAAAGTTTAAAATTAAAATTGAAATATTCCAGAATTTCAGAGTAAAATAAAAGTTAAGAGAAAGTTTTACTTTAAGTTTTAAATTTAAGAAAAAAGTTTTAAATGTAAATTGTAAAACATAAAAAAAAAACTTAAAAATGTTAAAATAAACTTTAAATGTTTGTTAGGAAAAAAAAACTTATCAAAGGAAATTAAAACTATTTTTTGATTTTTTAAATTGAAGGAAATTTGAGGAACCGGATAGTAATACTTATTTTTTATTATTAAATTTTCTTATAACTGGAAAAGGCAATTTGAATCATACAAATTTCGACACTTGAGACAGATTAGTTTAAAACTTATACAATTAAAAGTATTTTAATTCTCAATTCATCTAGGATCTTAATTCATCTAGGTTTTCAATTCATCTAGGAGTATGAATAACTAAATCGATTACCAAGCTAGACTTACTTAACTTCCTATATTATAGATTTTGAGAATTGTCTTATTAAACCAATATCCCATATTGAAAACTATCTTTTTTAACATCAGACCTCCCCAACGTTTTTTTAAACATTTGTTTTAACATTTTGAAAAGGAAGCTTCTTTTGCTTATATCTGTAGTTTAACACTAGTTTAATTAATCTTAAACAATTTCTTTAAAACAAATTGGCATCGATTATTAAGGAATGAATGTTATAAAAAAATGTTTCCTACATCTTTGTACAGAACAGATACATTTAATTACAAAAGGTTCCAATTATAACATGGGTACTTCAGTTTTTCATATTGAAATTATCCCCCGTTTTAAGACGAATTTCCTAAACTGTAAGAATTCATTAGTCTAACATTGCATAAATATAATTTACATAAAAAATGGATGTATAATTAAGCCTCGATTGAAAAGAGAAGAGCCTAGGACATAAAAGCTTGAAGTTATAACTTAGGTACTTCGGGACTTTTAAATTAAATTATCCCCTTCAACGTTTTATGACCAATTTCCCAAACTATTAGAATTCATTAGTATAACATTGCATAAATTCAGTTTACATAACAAATGGATGTATAACTAAGCCTAGACTGGAAAGATATGAGCCTAGAAGGAAAACCTAGAACCTTAGAGGAATAAATAGTTTAAAAAGCACTTAAAAAATCAAAATTTATAAAACATTTACCAAATTTTCAAGTCTAATGTTGATAACATGAACGAATTTAAACAATCAGTAAGGAAAATAGAAGCTGTTTCATCCTTTATTCATACCATTATGTAATACTAGACTAAAAATTTAAAATAAACAACTACTAAAGTATTTTCCAAAAATTTTAAACCTTTCCAGGAAAAGCTACTAAAACAGTCTGTGAGCTGATAAACCTCTATTAAAAAAATTACAAAGGATGAAATCTAATTCATTTGTTAAGAATGTATAATACAATGATAACCAATCTATTAACTATAAAGGGTTATCAATGATGACTTATTACAAAACTAAATTATATTTAATAATATAAAAACAAATTCCATAATATTATCACAAATTACTTTTAAAAGTGAAATCAAAAGTAATAAGTCCCAAAATTGACAGAAAACTCCTTCTTATTAAATCTAAAGTGTTTTCCTCTCTTTTAAAGTGTAATTTCCACAAATCAACAATATCTCTATCCAAAAAATATCTCTAATGATCCAAAATACCAGTTTCCTTAATTTTTTCATCTGTTTTTTATTTTTGTGTATTTTGAAAAATGAAAATTATATCAAGGGAAAACTCTTGAAAAAAAAAAAATTTGAAATGAAAATCAATCAACCTTAACCTCAAAAACTATTCCTTATGAAAATTGGTTTTCTTTTTGCTGATTTTTTTACTCATTTTTTTATTTTATTCATTTTTCATTCTTTTTTTTAACAAATATTTAATATAATAAGAAAATGCGACGGATATTGTATATAACACACATATATATATATAGATACTACACCTGTATCTTAAGATACAATAATTTTCATAAAGCAAAAAAAAAAAAAATAAAACTTAAATTTATCCCATCTAAATATTTTACTTTTGAATTAAATTTGAAAAAAAAAGAAAAGAAAATTCAAATCAAATAAAAAAAATTAAAATGAAAATGAAAAAACGAGGAGATAGTATGAAGAAAGAAAGAGACAGAAAATTATATAAAAATAAAAAAGAGAAAAAAAAACTAAGGTTATTTGTTTACAAAAAGCCAGAAATTTGTTGACAAATTCACCCAATATCCTTAATAGAATAGAACTTTTTCAAAATATATATATATATATATATATATATATATATATATTTCTTTAAATTTTGTTGTTTTTTTTTTGCATTTTTTTTCTTATTACGATTCCTGTACCACCTTCCTGTGATTTCTCCTGCTCTTTTCACCCACTCTTTCCTCACTTTTCAGATTAAAATTACTCTTGCTCTTATGTTGCTATTGATCTTATATGCAGTAAATATGTACTTTCCTACTTGCTGTTGCTCTTGATGCTTCTGCTGCTGTTATCTTCCAAACGGCACAGGGTCAGAACTCCCAGGGTCATAAGTCCCTTAGGGATTTATGACTAACTTAGTGGGACTTATGACCCACTTTTAAATATTTACGTGGGACATAAGTCCCTTTACAAGTGGGTCATAAATCCCTTTAGGGACTTTACAAAATCAGGATTATAAGTCCCATCATAATTGATAAAGTCCCATTAATATGACCCAGGTCATAACTCCCTTTAGGAACTTTACAAAATCAGGATTACCCTTTTTGCAAAATACCCTTACAAAATGTAGTGTAAATGTAAAATTTTGGTTGTTTTTTTAATTTTGGAAAAAGGGAATCTGATTTCGAACCCAACCCCAAAATGTGTATCGGTCACTGATATTATATAATTAAAAGTAATATTTTTTTTTTATTTTAATTTTTTAATTTTTAATCTGAGAACTGTATAAGGTAGTTATGACCACGCTGAATCAAAACTCCCAGGGTTATATGTCCCTTAGGGAGTTTAGGCTCACTGCTATGAGTCATAAGTTCCTTAGAGGGTCATAAATCCCTAAGGGACTTTTGACTTTGGGAGTTCTGACCCTGCACTTTTACAAACAGTGAGCTCCTGTTGTTGTTGTTGTTGTTGTTGTAATTTATAACTAAGTAGAAAAAAAAAACGGAATTGTTTTGCATTTTGTTTGTTGCTTTTGTATTCTTATTTAAATAAAAATAACGTTTTTTTTTTCATTCTTTAATTCTCTTCCTTTATTATTATTATATATACATACATATATATATATACACATTTTACTATCATTCTATATATATTCTTAACATGCAAACATAATGGCGAAGCAAAATAGAAAAAAATACAAAAAAATGCAAACAAATGAAATCAAACAATACTTGAAGAAAAGACAACATCCCAGACATCATCCATCTAACCATCCATCCAGGTTAAAACCGCATATATATATATTCATAATACCATTTACCTATGCTTACCTATGCTTTCTACCTTAAAAACCTATGCTAAAATGATACAAACTTCAGTTTAAGAAAAAATTCAGGACTTTTTTTAAATATACATATAGCAATATAATATATACCCTATTTTTATATTAAATATATATAAAAAATTGTCTTGAACTTTTCAAGTATAGTACAATACATACCCTGATCCCCGACTACTTTGTATCTTATATTCCATATGCATCAACAACCCACTCATTCACAAACTTGTAATGTATAACATAGAACATCTTCAAACCAGATTTTAAAGTTATATATATATATATATATATATGTTTTAAATATATATATAAAATAAAATAAATAAATTCAACATAATTTTTTTTTTAAAACCAACCCAATATTAAAATATATGCGAAAGTTATATCTATAGATACTTTTTTTTTTAAAAAAAAAGTCTTCATACAATGCTTTGAAGATTTAAAAATAAAAAAAAAAAAAAAAAAAAAAAATCTCGCTGTTGATCCTTTTCCGGTTGATACACCCGGAACGGAAATTTCTTTTTCACAACTGCTGTGTGGTAACGGTATATTCAAGAAATTGAAAAAAATTTTTAGTTAAAAAATTAAGGTTGAAAGAAAGAGATAGAAAATAAAAATGAAAGAAAAAAATTTAAGAAGAGATGAGCGTTAAAGCTCACTTTACTCTACTTTAAGATTTAACAAGTTGAAATTTAATATTTTATTTTTATTTTTTTTATATATTTAATTTTTTAATTTTTTTTTTTTTATATTTGTTTTTCTTATTACGCTATGTATATATATTAAATTATATGTATACATATATTTATATATATATATTTTATTTATACATGTATATATGAAAAGGTAAATCTTCAAAATTTTCCAATCTACCACCATTGCATTTGCTTAAATAAGAATTGTGTATTATATTCCAAGTTATTTTGTAACCAGTTTGTCTAAAACGTTTTGGTCTAATCAAAAATATTCAAATCAAATTTGGCAAATTCTTTCAAATTCTATTCACTAAAGCAAAATATTTTAAAACTTTCTCCAATTTTTTTAAGTACTTTACCCTGAAGGTTGTTTGAAAAATGTTCCCAAGAAAAAAGTCCCAAAGTCCCAAAATCAAAAAAAGGAACAGAAGCTATGTACACTCATTTTTTTTGACTTTTCAGATCAAAAGTACTTCTGTTATATACATGACATTTTACCTCAGATGTTCAAAAGAAAACTCTGAAAACATTTTTAGCCAGCTTATTGTTTGTCCACGTAAAGTGTTCCCTGTAATTCAACAACCTGATTAAGAAATCCCAGTATTTTGGGGAACTTTTACTTAAAAATTTTATTTAAACTCAAAACCCTGAACTAGAAATCCAAATAGTTTTCAAGACTTTTTCTTCACGATTTTTTTCGTAGAGCTTATACTGAATCCGAAGACAGGATTTACCTTGGCAGGTGTTGCTATAATTTAGGTATTACAAAGTTTCAAAACTTTTTCTTCAGGCCTTTTTTCAAAGAGTCTATTTTGAAGCTAAAAGCAGGACTTAACTTGGCAGATCTGGCTGAAATTTAAACATTTGTGTAAAATAAAAATTTAAATTTTTTCAATTAGACCAAAGAATGTTTTTTTAAAAAAGACGTCCCAACCCCTCTAAATCTGCATAATACAATAATACTTATACTTCTATATTTTATTTTGCACTTTTTGAAGTTGATGAAGTTGAGTTCAAATCTGAAGATACACATTAAAAATAAAAAAACCGAGTTGAAAAATTATTATAAAATTTTTAAAGTTAAAAAAAAAAAATTAAAAAAAAAAAAAAAAAAATATGTCCTGAAAGTACTATAATTTTATGACTGCTGATACTCTAGTATGGTTATTTCATTTCAGTTTTTTTTTTTTTTAACATTTACAAAATAAAACTCCAACCATTACATTTTATTCACTGATGATTTTTTTTTTTTTGTCGCACTTTTTCCAGATTTTTTTCATTTTTTTCATTCTTTTTTCCTTCAAAATAATGACATGAATAAGTGAAATAAGTTTCACATTTTTTTATCACAGTTTTTTTATCGTATATTTTTTTCAACTAACTTATATAATACACTCGTAGTATGTGTAGAGTTATTGGGAAGCCTCATTTTTATTTACAACATCGTGTTGTCAATTGGAATTTTATGCAGGATAATAATAAATAAAAAAATAAAAAAAAATAAAATCAGAATGAATGAAAAATAAAAAACAAAATTTATTGTGCATCACTAAATTTTGAAGAATATTACAAAAACGAAAAAAAATGGAGTCATACATATATACATATAAATGTGGCTTTAAAACTTTAGGTCAGAAAATATTCAATTTTATGAAAATTAAAGAAAATAATTTGTTTAAAGGAATGTCCTTACACGTCCTTATTAAAGATAAGTGATTTGAGGATTAAATACTGAAATTAAATTACAAAAACAATTGAGAAAATTTAAGAAGGCTAGTGGGTGTTTTAATTAAAGGGCTCCTATCTGACCGATAGCTCAGTGGTAAAGTAGTAGCTTTTCGATCTAAAAGTCTCGTGTTCAAATCCTCAATTAATTAAAGTAATTTAATAAGAAGTCCAAATGTCAAATAGACAAAGGATTAATATATATACATATAATTGAAAATTCATATACATATATATATATACATATAAATTATTTGAAAAATTTTAAAAATTCCATTTAGGTAACTTAAAAATTAAATTTCAAGATTAAATTTTAAGTTGGTATTGATGACCTTTATATCTTTAACTTAATGAATTTTCCATTGCCATTACATTTTAAATTCTGATTTTTAAAGTTAAACTTTTGAATTTAGAAGTAATCTAAATGAAGTGGTCAGTTTGATAACACTCAGTAGTCCTACAGATGGAATAAAGGACAAACCAACATCTAATTTTGATTAAATTTATTATTAACCAGTTGAATTACAAAATGCATTTACCGTACTGTAAGCGGTTATTAAAATAAGAGTTTTGGTATAACAGTTTATAAAGTCTCATTCTGTGATTTGAAACCAATAAGAACTGTAATTGTTTATCAGTTGCAATTTCCTAGTATTAGGCAGGACCACATCAATTTTGAAGAAGCTCTATATAAATAATTCAACATTAAGAAATTTAATAAATCCCTTCAATAAAGTGCCTTCTCAAAATTGGTTTAAAATAAGGAGACCAAACCCTAAGTAAAAGAATCCATTAAGACACGACGTTAATATTGTCATTCCTTTGGAAAAATGTAATTAATCCTTAATTATCTAGAAAGTTGTTAAAATTTGATAATATTCTAAACAGAGCTTCTGAACACGCTATGAACTTAACTGTTTCAACACACTATTATCAGCAAATATATTTGCATTTTCAAGGTTTTTAATTTTATATTAAGGAATGCAATTTTGTCTCCATAGACCCTGCCCTATAGACATTTGTCCCAAAACCTTTAAACTTAACTAAAATTCTAAAGTTTTCAATACCTTTCCTATTTAGCAAAATTATTTCAATCCTTGATAGTTTTTATTCAATAGAATTGGAACCTTTTTTTTTGAATCAGTGTTTAAATACACAATTACACAATTACTTAATTGCATTTTTTAATTGGAACTTCCAAAAAAAATTTTTGCATAATTTTGCTAATAATTAAAAAATTAGTATTGCCATAATAAAAACAAATTTTTAATTAATTAATAGCTGCCTATAAAGTAAAAACAAAAAAATGAATTCTAAATAACCAATTTTTATAAGAAGACCAATTTTAAACTTTCACAAATACTAGGTAATTCATTCATTTATTCATTCATTCATTTCTTTTTTGTTGTTGTAATAGAATGTCAATTATTCTCCTGTACGTTTATAATTTTTTTATATTAGTATGAACGTAGTATAGTACAAATCAAAGGGTATTCTAATTTTTTCATTCAGTTTTTAACGCTGTAATGAAGGGGGTCGTAAATGTAGACTCAAAGGTATGAATCGGTCAGAATGGAAAAATTAATAGATTTAAATATGTCCTAGTATATCCGTCTATCAATCCAACTATCCATTAATCCGTCCATCAACCCGTGCATTCATCCTTCCATCTATCCGTCCTTCCATCCGTACATACGCCCATCCGTTCATTCATCCGTCGATCCACCTGTCCATTCATCTATCCTTCTGTCAATACGATAACTAGAAAACTAAAGGATTCTTAAGTTCTAGGATTCTTTTTGGCAAATTGATTTTATACAAGAGTGTGTTCTATTGAAATCCAGCTCATATGCTCAACGGATTCTTAAAGTCGTCAAACAACTTCTTGCAATATAAAAATTTGAGCACTACTTTATACCTAACAAAGCTGGGTGTCAGAAATTCTGCCAAAGATAGTTGAGTTTTATAGCAGAAGTTTGCGAAAAATTCAGTCTCTCTAGGGTATCCTACAGTTGGCACAGTCTACTCTACACTCTTCTTCATTTTTTTTTTTTCATAATCAGTTCTATTCAATCGGAAGTCATCAAAAATAATTTCCAATAAAAAAAAAACAACAAAAACTAAAAATGCAGACAAACAAAACAAAATAAAAAAAGGAAAACACGGTAGCGGCAGAAAATAATCGCGATTTACAGGAAGGAAAATAAAAATAAAGGATAATAACCGAAATAATATGAAATAACTTCGCGAATAAAAAAAAAAATTATATCGCGCATAAAATCACAAAAGATAAAAAATCAAAAATTAAAAAAAAAAAAAAAAATAGAAAAAAACAAACAAATAACCAATGAAAATTATTATCGGAAAAATAATAGAATAAAAAAAAAATAAAAATATAGAAAAAGAATTGAATAAAAAGAAAAATTATTTGGAAAAAAGGAAAAATGAAATTGTTATCGGAAAATTTTTATAAGCAATAAAATGTTTTTTTTTTTTTTTTACTAGAAACTGTTGATTGCATTAAAATGTGTTTTTTTTTGGAAAATTTCATAAATTATTAGGAAAGTTAGATTGTATTAGCTGAGAAGTGTATGGAAATTGTTTAATCAAATATAAAATAAAGAAGTTGAAAATTATAAGAGACTTTTGCAAATTATAAAACACTTGAAATGTTGAATAAAGAAAATTTATAGTGAGGAAAGCTATTCTACTTATTTCTGCAATGGTTTGTTTTGAAATGATGCCTAATGAATATGAAAAACAGTGTTTCCGTCAAGTTTTTTTGAAGCAATGAAAATCTATAAAGTCTTAAACAGACTTTCCTCAAACTTTTTGAAATAAAGTGTCACCTATTTTTAGCACATTTTAAAAAGATTTTGTAAAAATGTGCCTATATGGATTCACTATACTTTTTAATATTTTCTGATCGACTTTTGATATTTCTAAACATCTGTCAACACTACATTTCAACATATGTCAAAGGTTTTTTCTTAATTTTGAAGAGTAACAAAGCTACAGCCCCCTCGAATTCCAATAAAGCAATATATTTCAATTGTTTTAACAAGAGTTCTCTCTAAAGTATATTCTCAATTTGAAAGCGGTAGAAAACAGCTACTGTAATAGGCCTTACAAAATATATACATTAAATGTATAGAGTTACCATACGGTACTAAAATAACCGTTATGCGAACTCATTTTTTGCAAAATTTTTGGTCCCTCATATCTTCTGAACGGTTCAAGTTAGAAACTTGAAATTGGAGAATATAAATCATCAGAAATTAGTAGAAGTCGGTTAAGAAAATTTTTTTGTCACACCCCTGTTTAGGTGTTGTAAGGAGTCGAAAACTGAAGTTTTACTATTTTTATTCACCTGTAACTTAAATGCCCGCCCAAACTTTAAAGCTCCAATATTATATTTTAACATGTGTTAAAGCTGTTCCTTAAATTTAAAGGGAGTGTTTTAAAGTGAGAAGAAAGTGTCTCTTAATTTTAACCATTTTTGCTTAGATAATAAAATTCTAAGAAAAATTTCAAATTTTAGAGGAAGTTATAATTTAATTCCCAAAACCACAAAATTTTGAAATGGGGAAGGTTGGTATAAATATTCGAGAATAATCATAAGTTTGCTTAGTAAAAGATTGTAAACCTTCCTCATTGAACAACTATTAGGACTTAAAAAAATATGTACACCATTTTGAAATTCTATAAAATTATTTCAAAAACCTCATGCTATCTGCGTATAAACTTTAAAAAAAATGCATCCCAATTCCTTACACACCACATCAAAGGAAAATTTATAAACACTTTGAAATACATTATAAATCACAAGTTTCTGAACTTTGTACATTAATTTAAAGCCCTTCATCTTATTCAAGCAGAATAAGTTGACAATTAAATTCAATTTTCTTTTTTCTTTTTTGTCATTAACAATAAAATTCCGGTTTCCATTTTTTTTTTTCCAAAGTCTTGAAATTAATATGATACGCATAAATGATTGAATGTCAGTCAACCAGTCAGTCCTTGAATGATTTGTAATGTCAAAAAAATAGAACAAAAAAAAAAAATAACACACTCATTAAAAGTGAAACTGGATAAAATGTGATAAAATTTCAACAGAAATATATATGCATGTATATCTTCTACAAGTACATATATATATATATATATATATATATTCAATCATCCATCCATGGTTAATGATTTTCTCAGTTTAATCTTTGATGCAGATTTTTCATTTAATATAATATATGACATTATAATGCATTTGTATATGTGTAATGAAATGGAATCCTTCAAGATAAACACGTTTCTTTCTTTATGCAAAACAAAAAAAAAACAAAAAACAGGAAATCAAAGAAAATTTTAATATTCAAGTTAATGAAGGTCTTGTCATAATTTTTCTCTTTTTAAAAACTGACAAGATTGAAGTATAAAGATTTATGGCATATCTACTTTGAGTTTTTAAAGAAATTTTGAATAGATAAGTAACCATGGTTACTATAACCCATATAAAAAATTTACCTAGATAGTTACTTAAATAACAATGCCTTTTGAATTAAGGTTAAAAATTAAAAAAGTAATTTTTCATTCAACAATTATTACAATTTGAAAAATTTTCTTTTCAAATGACCCAATGGGGTCCTTAAAAAAACTTAGTTTGAAATCTCTATTTACAAGTACCTATTAAGAGTGGATAACTATGTCTGCTGCTCAAATGGCATATAAAAGAAATCCGTCTTTTCAAAACTACTCTCTCCTCCCCCCTCCCCTTCTGATCAGTTCTTACTTTAAATTTAACTTCCTCTAACTTTTCATAAAAAACTCCTAACGCCAAAATTCTTAATATCAATCTTTTTATATTTAAGAACTTCAGTATAACAATAACTTAGATAATATAATTTTTATCACATCATTAAAAAATAAATTAATTATTTCCTCAATAAAAATTTCGGCATTACATTCATAGTTAAATTACCAAAATAATAATCCAAAAAAGTTTTCAAGTTAAATCTAATAAATATAGTAAATAAAAAGAAAAGGGTTTGATTATAAAATAGCGATATGATATCCTGTACAATATGACAGAAATTAATTTTTCAAAAATTTAATTTTAACTGTTAACCCCAACGATATTCACAAAATATCATTAAACCAGATATAACTAATAAAATTTATTCTTTTCCTGCTGTTTTTTGTCTTTTTAAAATTTTGTTGTAGTTGTTAATGCTTTTTTTTTGGTTTTTTTTTTTTGGTATTAATATTGTCTAAAAAATGAAATCCTTTAGTTAAGTCCTTTAATTTTATCAAAAAATTGTTTTTGAAGTTTATTTCATCTCTCTATTTAATTCCTTTCGTTTTTATTTTTACTATTACATATAAATAAAATCAAAAAAAAAAATAAATCAGAATATTAATATTTGGCTACAATTTACTATAAAGGATAATTAGGTTTTATTTTTACCGCAATAGTAATTACCGTTATTATATTTGATTTGTATAAAGGGTACTTTGTGAATTTTTTATTTAGTTTTCGGACTAAAATGGAAATTTTGAAGCTTCTTTGTTTATTTACATCATATTGAATATTTTCATCACCTTCCCAATTCATGGCCTGTTAATTTTAAAGACATGACTGGCTAATTGAGATGATTGAGATGATTATATATTTATTGTTTTATAATTTACAAATTGTATTTGTGTTTGTTGTCTACGAAATAGTAGCAGAAACTTTGAAGCATGGGAGCTTCTTTACATTTTACTATGGTCGCATGGCCTGTATTTTAGGCTATGATAATTATTCAATATTTCATTTTTTAAATTTTCACTTGCAAAATATTAGCTTAAAATCTTAAAAATCACAAAATTTTTTAGTAAATATTAAGGTTCCACAAAGGTGGTTTCCAGATAAAAGTTTAATGTTAATATCCTTATATTTTTTCTGACAAATGGCTTTACATTAGCCTCTATAACATTTCAAGATAAAATAAAGTCTATCCGAAAGTCTGTCAGCCAGACATTCATTCTTCACTAAACCAATTTTATTATAATATATATAAAAATAGAAATAGTACTTAACTTATAAATTGGCAAAACTTAATTTAAATAATAAATTATCATAGATTTAATACTCAAAATATCAACTATATAATCAATTTTAATACGACCAATATCAATAAAATAAATTGTATATAAATTGTACAGATTTTTAATATATACCAATACACATATTATACTCGATAATTTTTTATAATCATACATACTTATGTAAAAAAAATGAATGGGGCTTAAAATTATTGGTAGGTATTATTAATATGGCAATGCTTAAAAATAAAAAAAAATCTGACAAAAAAACATAAAACCCCTTCAAAACAAAAAAATCATGTAACCCATTGCAGACATTTATTTTGAAAAAATTTACATTTGTTAATATACAGATTGTAAATTGTACTGTTTGGTAACGAGGGCATTTTTACAATCTACTATATATATATATATATTTAAAAAACTAAAAAAACCACACAGATGTTATGAGAGCTGTAAAAAAATAAGCAAAAACAAAAAAAAACAACCTCTTGTTGTGACGGCAATGAAAGGAGCTTAAGTCCTAATCCTGTGGTTTATTTCGTTAAAGTATCTCACTTTTACTGTGGTTATTTATTTCAATTTTTCATTAATTTCTTATTTTATATTTTTTTTATATTACTTGTGGATTTTATATATATATATAAATTGTGATATTACCAATGTGTTTTGAATAAAAAATATATAAAACCTTCATTATTACCTACTCTAATAAAAAAAAAAATAAAACTTATATATACTTATTTCATATTGCACTCTTAAATGGATAATAATACTTTGTGCAATGCATCGATTGTATAATATTATATAAAGTTAAAAAATAAAATAATTTATAGTAAATTGTATGTGTACGAGCCTGTTACAAATAGGAATGTGATAAAATAGCTAATTCATAAAATAAAGTCCTGGATATAGCTCCAAAATTAGCATTAGCATTACCTGTACTGTAAATTAGACATTGTCTAAATTATTCTGTCAAAATAAGAAATCAATTAGAGAATACCAATATATAAAGTTTTAATCTTATTAGCATCATAAATTGCTATTAGCATAATATAAATCTAGTGAAAATCACTAGTATTACAAGCAAAATAGACTTATAACTTACACTTTTAACTGATGGTTTAATTTGAAATTAAATTTCTTGATTAGTACGATTTTATTAGCATAAAACTATATAGATAGAACTAATTAATATCATTAGTATTATTAGTAAAACATTTTTGTTGCACTGAGGTAAAAATGATGAAACACTCTTATTAATTTATATAAAATATAACAAAAAAAACCTTTGATTGTAAGTAAGCTCAATAATAAACCCATGAAAAATTATTTGTATATCATTAGCATTGATATTACTTTAAAACACTAACCTTTTCAAGGTTTTTGATATTCTTTATACTCCAGTATTATTCCATATAAAACTCCACTTTTTACATTCAAATCACTTGCTTCTAAAACCAAACATAATTTAATACATTAACTCTCCACTAGATATTTAGCCACTTATTCAGTAATCCACGGCTTCCAAAAAATTGTCAGTCATGGCAAGTAATGGTTTAAAAAGATTCACAAACTATTTCATTCAAAATTGAGGTTGCGACACTTTTTCTACTTCCAAGTGTGACTATTTTGTAAACGGACTCGTATACAATTTTTAACATATCTACTTATATACAAATTAATAATATGAATATTTATAATATTTTTTTATGTAATTTTTAGATTACACTTATAACTAGATGGTTTAACTGTAAAATTAAATTTCTTAATTAGTGAGATTTTATTCTCACTCATATTTTTTTTTGAACTTTTTCTCTATAAAAATCCCTTCTAATGATAAAAAAAAAATGTTTTTTTATAAGTATTCAATTCTATATACACTTTGAAAGTATTTAAAGGATTAAAATTAAATTTTCTATTGTAGATATATAAATATATATTTATATATATATATATATATATAAAGATTTAAATATATATATAAACAAGGTTTTAAAATATTTTGCAAATAAAAAATAATTGACCTTATGCATATTATTATAAAATTTACATATATTTAATGCAAAACTATGATACTACCATTAAAATGAGGGTTAGAACTAAGTCTAAACGATAGTACAAATATTATTACAGGTAAACCACCATAAAAAAATATTATCTAACCAAATACAATTCATTAAATATATTTCATCTATTATTATACTTTCAATATTAAAACCACCATTTAATTGATTTTATCATATTCAAATCTATATATTTGTATCTGAAGATACAAATTAAAAAAGGATAATGATTGTTATTTTTTAACGATTTTCAATTTTAAATCTATCAAAGGAGTCGGTTATTATTTTATTTGTAAATTGTTTTGTACAATTATTGGACTAAAGTCAGTTATTATAATAAAGTATTATTTTAAAAATAAAATCATGAGCCTTTATTTTGAATTTATTTAGCAGAATTATAAAGAAATCATCAATTCGTTAGTATGGTAATAATTTTTTTTTATATTTAATAGGAAATTATTAAAAGATTAAATTAAAAAAAAATAAAGATCAAAGAGATTTTGTATATATACGAGAATATTATAGTCGTTAAAAATCGTTAATAACTTTGAAAAATAAGTATTAAAAATTAAAGTTATCATTTTTATATTTAGTTACCATCAGATAAAATTCAATTAAAAATAAATCTTTAAACTGTATTTCGTACTTAAGTATTTTTTTAATTAAAAATATATACAAATTTTGGCTTATGTAGTTAATTATTTCCGAAAAAGGTCTTATTGTATTTGAAATAATAAGACTAACTTAGATTGTATCTAATTAAGGACACGAGTTGCAACTTATCAATGCTTAGTTTGTAATTTACTATGAATAGTAGTATAAAAATGAGTCAAAATAAAATAAAATAATCTACCTGGATTGGTTACTACCGTCTAGCTAGGGTCTTAATATAAGTAATTGTGAAGTAATGGTAACATGATAAGAGTCGCCAGATGACTTATGCCTCGAAAATTAAGTCTAAAGTCACCGGGAAATCATAACTTACAATGAATCAGCCAAAAGTCCCATGTGAATTCTTAACTTTATATTTTAAAAAAATTACTTGTTTGGCAAAAGTTCTCTGGTGACTTATGACTCAAAAAATTAACCACAAGCCTCCGCTGGACTTATTACTCACAATGAATGAGCCTAAAATCCTAGTGGAATTATAGGTCACGATGAATGAGCAAAAAGTCTTTCGGAGACTTATGACTTCATTAACTAAAATATTTAAGTGATATGACAGGAATCACCAGAGCACTTATGACTCGAAAAATAAGCCAAAAGTTTCCGGGGAATCATAACTCATGCTGAGTGGGCCAAAAGTCTTTTAGCGACTTACGACTTCATAAACTGACTTCTTTTCAATATTTAATTTAAAACTTTAAAGTTTATTTTTTGAGTCATAAGTCTCCAGGGGATTAATTTAAACATATAGCTTCTAGATTTTAAAAGTTATGTTCTTTCTTCTAAATTTATCACGAATCCAGCAGGCATTCATAGTAATTCACCTAGGAATATCTACTGATTAATTGCAGGCAAAACCAAATCTATGTTTTTATTTAAAAATATGATCTACAAGCCCATTTTTCCCATATTATAAAGTATCTAGGACAAGCTTTTAAAGAATTTTTTTTTTAAAAATGTTTTTTTAAATAATTTAGTACATTATGTCTACCCACACCCTAAAAATTAGAAAAATATTTATTTGAACAAAAATAAGAAGTTTAAGTAGAAAAAATTAATTTGGTTTTTCAATTTGTTTTAAATTAAAAATTTTCCAAAATAAAAGGAAGAATTTTTTAAAATTTTATAAACTTTTAATTATCTTAGAACTAAAACTTTTTTAAACATTTTTAGAAGTACTGAATAATTTAAGAATTTCAAAACAATTCGATATTCCATATGTAATATTTAAATTTCGTAACCTACTTAACAGAGTAATCATAATAAAATCTGAAATTAATTGGAAACCCAATTGATTTATAAACAAATTTTAATAAATTGTTGAAATTTAACTAATTTAGTCCAGGTATGCGAAGCGCTATGCTTAAAAGTTACGTATCAAATTTCAAAAAGTTAAGATTTTTAGAATGTTTCAAACGAAGGTTATTAGTTCTGACATATTCGATCCAAAAATTTATTGAAACATAATGCATTCTATTTAAATATTAATTTTTGGACCTTTTTACATTCGAAACATTGGGGTACTTTGGGGTAACAATGGGGTAATTAAAATAAAATTAAAATTAACAGATCTAAACTCAAGATAAACGTATTCAAATCGAAAAAATCGGTTCTAGAACAAAAATATTTTAGGTCTACTTACAAAAAACAAATAAAGAAAAATCCAAAAATTCCAGAAATTAACTTTGGGAAAAAAAACGTTTATTTTTTAAATTAAAAAAAAAAAATTTAAAACCACTTTTTGTTCTTATTCTTTATAATATTAAACCCTAACCTATATAATTTTTTTTGAAAATATAATTTTATATTTAATATTTTTCAAAAGTAAAAATTATTTACAACTCGTTTTTTTTTATATATTATGCTGTACTAAATTCTATTCATCTGTAAAATAAAAAAAAAAAAATATCTTATAAAATATCTGAAAGATATAAAAAAACATACAATCAAAATCAAAAACATTCATTTTAAAAACATCATCAGACGAAAACCATTACTAAAATTTTTTATATACAAAAATAAACCTGATAAATTTTTCATCCATTTCAGAAAATTCATCCATTTATCCCTGCCACTATTTTTTTGTATATATATATATTTATAATATTATATTATCAGTATAGGTAAATGAACCCAAAATCAAAAAAAAAAAAGAATCAAAAAATTTTGTATCTGAAGATACAAATCATAAAATATCAACAATTTATGATTATATTAATAAAAGGGGGTGGTTTTTTTTTTTATTTTCTTCTCAATAACTATCACTGTCATATTGTTTTTGTTGCAGTTGTTGTTTTAAAAATCAACTGAACTATATATATACACGTATCTGAACATTATTTATACCACCGTGAACATCAACATCATAAAATATCATTGGAAAATCTATTAGAAACAAAAGAGAGAGAAGATATAAATATTTTCCATTTGAATTTTATATTTATTTATTTATTTATTTGGGACGTAAAACATTAGTTACGCATGTTAAACATTTATGAAAAAAAAAAAAAAACGGTTTTCATATGAGATGATAAAAATGATGATTTTCTTAAAAAAAAGTGATGGACAGCATAACCGACTATATGTATGGTAAAAGGATCTGTGGCAGAAGTTAGAAAATCAAAATTTCAACGGTGACCTAAAAATCAAAGAATACCGTAAAATTCTGAATTAGAAATAAGTTTAGAATTAAATTGAAAATCGGGATAATACGCTATTAATAGAATATTTATTATATATATGTATATATATATACGTATATATGTATGCTATGAATAAGGAGTGATCTCATAGTTATATTCAAACCTTTTTTTCAAAATTATACATTCAACTTTAAAATGCCTCCTAATTCGGAATCTTCCTTATGTACACCATATACATAATAATTATTCGCTAAAAAACGAAAAACCTTGATTTTGAATTCAACTCTTAACTCTCTGTAACCTAATTCAGTATTTCCGTATATACACATGCATATAAATTTTGTAATGTTCAATATGCTTTCGATTTGATATTTCGAGATTTTGATTTTCTAAATTTTTAGTTTCGAGATTTTCACATTTCGAAATTTTGATTTTCAATATTGTGATACCGATCCATTGCAAAATTTCAAAATGTTAACAATGATACTGATTGAAAAAAAAAACTGTGCCTTTGTCTCTCTTATAAAATGTACGTTTTGTGTAATACGACAACAACGACGACCGTTGATAAAATCAGATTGATATGGTTTTCATCTTAAAGTCATCCAGATTTTTGTCTATCAATATTTTAGAAAAAAATCAGAATTTTCAATTTTCAAAAAAAAAAAAAACAACAACAACAAAAACAATGATGTAAAAAGTTAAAACATCATGAATGACGTTATCTTATTTGCTAAAATTATTATTTATGTCCTTATATGTATATTTTATATATGTATATATATATGTATATAAAATATACATATTTATGTTCATTTTAAGAATGTCTACACATATTTATATATATATATATATGTGTATTTATTATAAAATGTAGTTTGAATATATTTTTCTGTCAATTTCGATTAACTATCGTAACAATTTCCAGTTGATTAACTTTTTGTCCATCATCATAATCATCATCATCATTATTAAGTTATTATCATTGTCACCATAACCATCATTATCATTATCAAAGTGAAAATTAAATGATAATCAAGTTTTGAAATGAACATTAGTTATTTAAAAAAAAAATCATTTGCAGAAGTGAAAACGTGCCACATATACGTATTATACAAATTTTTAAGAAAATTCTATACAAAAATAAATCTTAAGATACTTATACAGTAAAAATTGTCTAAGTTTGTTTTAATAAATTGTGAATTATCAATTAAATTAAAAAATTCCCATTAAATTAATTCCCAAATGAAAAATCAACCTGACCTAACTTAATACTACTCTCGTTTTGAATAAATGTGAATTAGCAGAAGTACAATTTATTTATATAATTATTTATTGAGGATATTAAGCGTAATAATCGGAGAATCCGGGTTCGTTCTCCCGTTAGATCGTAAATTTTTTTTTTATTGAAAATTACTGAAAAATGGATTTTTCATTAGAACTCCCATTTACGATCAAATATAATAAGAGTTTCATATACATAATTAAAAAATATAATAAATAGTATTGGTATAATCTAAAAAATAGTATTCTAACCTAAAATGGTATTAAATAAAAATAAATAAAATTATTTAATGAATTATTAAAATGTGAACTCCAGAAGTTTTTATACACTAAGTATTTGCAAAGTGAACAGTGAATGATTGTAAAATGAAAAATTAATGTGGACATCTAAATTCCTCTCTATTATATAATTAAGAAAATCGTTTAAACTTTAACTAATTAGTAATTTAGAATTGTTTTTTTATTTAATTATAAAAGTGTATATGATTAGACTTTTCAAATATAGGTACAATTTAAAATGAAACAATTAAATGTAATTATAAGTGTCAAATTATCTGACCAATGGCGTAGTGGTAAAGACGTCGCCTTCTTGTGGAAGGTCTTGGGATCAAACCCCATATCTATCTAAATAAAAAAATATCGTAAAATTGTACACGTAATAGTTTATATCGTAATATAAAATAAGATTTAATAAAAATATATAAATAATTCTTGTGTAAGATTATAGATGGCGTCCAAAGTTAACATTGGTACATTCACATTTCATAACCTTATACAATAGCTACAGCCGAGTAATCAACGGCTTAGTCAATATTATGATTAAAGAAACTGAAGTTCAGTTTAAAATAAAAACTTGGTAAATGCTCTATACTCCTTAAAGGAGTGGAAAAGGAATAAAAAAAAAAAAAAGTAACTGTCAAATGCCCTTAATATCAATGATATAATTACAAATACAATATTATGTACTTCTTTCTCTTATACACTCAATGACAGATCACATAATTATTCTGTTAGAATTACAATCTGTTATAATGCAGTTGATTAAATTAAATAAAGTTAATAAAATTAAAAGAATATTTTTAACAAAAATTTTATTGCATATATATATTATATTTGGTGTTCCAAAATACCACCACTTTCATCTCTTTTTTAACACCATGTTTTACCAAATTCAATATAAAAGCATTCTTGTGGTAAAAATTTTGATACAAAATTCATACCCCAGATTTCTCAAAGTACTTACAAGTAATAAAATGAATTTTTAAAAGTTATCTTAAAATGCACAATATAAATTTAAAAACCTTCAAATTCATAACTAATTTATTTTGTTATTATTTATAACAGTTAACTTAAAAAAAAAATAAAAAAAAAAAAAAATGTCACCCTTAAATCAAAAATTATCATACATATACGTATATACAAATCATCTTTCATTACTTTTTTTATTTTTAACATTTCATTAACATACACTCATGTTATGCAAAAAAAAATAAATTATGTAAAACTTATGTTAGAAAATTTTCTCTATATGACTCCATCTTCTGTTATTTTTCTAAACTGTTAAATGCAATAAAATTTATGATAAGTTTATTTGTTTATGTGTATTATTGTTTTGGTTTTGTTTTTGTTTTTTTTTTTTTGTTTTTTTCTTCATAGAAACAAATGATTTATGAACTTGTAGCGCTTGTTTTGTACAGATTTTCTTTTATTTCCTTTTCATATTTTTTTTTTTTTATTTATTTGTATTGTAAGTTTTCTTTTTATTTTTTGTCTTCATTTTGTTTTTTTGTTTTTCTAACTGTTGTTTTTTTTTTTCATATATTTAGTGCAATTTGTTTTTGACATTTCGGCAGTTAAAAAAAAAACAAACAAAATAAAACAAAGTTTTTATGTATATTTCGCAGCAAGACTTTTTTACAAAATTTGTTTTTTTTTTTTTATATAAAATGTCTGTGACTACTTCAAGTGTGTATCTTATAGATTGTTTTTTTTTTTTTTTTTGACAAATTTTGTTTTTTTCAAGGTATAGTTTAGGTATAAATAATAGTAAATAAAAATTAAATAAATAATAAAAAATAAAAAAAAACATAATATAAAATAAACTTTTATCTGCAAATAATGTGAAAGTTTTTAGTATTTACTTTTTTTTTTGTTGAAATGTAGCTTTAAAGAATTTAATAAGTGAAAAAAATGGTTTAAATTTATTTATAATCACTTTAGATTAATATATACAGTGAAAGTTCTCTTAGCTGGACGTTCTTATATATGCGGACATCTCTTTAAGACGGACAGGTTTTTCAAAACCAATTCTTTTTTTAAATTTTTTATACAAAACATATTCTTTTAACCGGACACGGACACTTAAATCATTCTTTAAATTTCAAAAAAATCTCCCCTAAACGGACACTTCTAATTTATGAGCAAACTTTTTTTATTTAATGTGAGTAATATGGTGTAAAATGGTGTTTATAGGTATGCACTCTAATTTTTAGAATTACATATTAGAACCTAATACATACATAATTGGATTTGAATACTATTATGTATGCCTAATACATAGAGGTACTTTTTATTGCTTATTTTTCAAAAGGTTCTGAGCAAAGAAGGGATAGTATTAGTATGTATTATTAATAAGATGCAAACTCGCTCTCTTAAGAATCAAAAATTTTTCCATTTTTTAAAAATAATACGTATTAGGTTTATTACGCAACTGTTTTAGATAAAGTTCACCAGTTCTTGAAGAATTGGAAACTAAAACCTACAATGAAGTCTTAAAAACTATTGATAGTTTAAAAAAATTTGCAACATTTAAAGAGGATCTTACAGCATTCCAGTTTATAAAAAACTTAAAAACACATTTCAAAAATAATGTTTGAAAAATTGACCAAAAAAAAATACGGCAGTCAAAGTTTTAAAATTTTTTCAAAAGACTACCAATTCTTAAACTCTGGAATGGAAGTAGCATGTATTGAATTTATTGATTTTTTGTTTAGTTTTTTGTAGCAATTTTTATTTTCTTTTGTTATTTAGTTTTTATGTGGATTTACCATTATAATTTTACCCTTGAAAAAACGTTATTAAAAAAATTAATAAAGAATTTAAGAAAAGTTATAAAAATTTTTTCTCTATTAACCGGACAGTTCCCATAAGCGAACGAAAATTTTAGAATCGTGAATGTCCGTTTATGAAAGCTTTCACTGTAATTAGTTAATAGGGCTTTAAAGTGCCTCACAATCTTTTGGATTAATTAAGAAACTAAACAGCCTAATCTTCTGGAAAAAAATTACCTCAAAGTGGAAATTAACAGTACCGTAAACATCTATTATATTACTAGTCTAAGTATTACGTTATTTATATTTATTTAAAAGTTTAGTAGACGGTATATTGAGTAACTGTTAAGAACGTATTAGAATTAAAACATATATTTAGTTCTTTTTATATTATACTAGGTACCTTAAATTGTGTTTAAGATAAATTGGTAAGTATAAGTATTAAGTATTGAGACAAATTATTAAAAAATTTATATTAATTTAAACAATTAAAAAGAATAAAATAGGCTATAAAAAGCGGGAAATTGAAATTTTGTTGCTTTATATTTTTGCTTAAAAGAACATATTTTAAGTGCTTATTTGCAGTTTTTATGGGCATATTATAAGAGCTGGAAAATTGTTTTTTAGAGCATATTTTTGGTTGCCCTGGTTATAAGTTATTGATGCAATAGGCTCTTGGATTAAATATATATTGCTAGTATGAATGTAGGTCATGGTGTATTTATTATCTTCCAGAAGATATATTTATTAATTCTTATAATTGATTGTAATTCCTTAAGAAATTTATCAGATTTTTGCATAAAAGTCTAGACCTTAAAAAGACCTTTTACCAAGTCAAGAAATTAGTTACTACTTTGTTCTAATGATTCTCTCTGTCTTTCAGCTTATATGAAAATTAAGGTCTGCTCTACAACAAAATTTCTAATAAATCTTAGGTATTAATTTTAAAGACTTCACAAAAAAAGAGTCAAAACTACACAAACGCTAAATATATTCTTATAATAC
Source organism: Dolichopus griseipennis (assembly GCA_963082915.1). NCBI lineage: Eukaryota > Metazoa > Arthropoda > Insecta > Diptera > Dolichopodidae > Dolichopus > Dolichopus griseipennis. The sequence continues at coordinate 4,989,818 of OY720444.1, forward strand.
TGTTTTATTTAACACTTTTACTTAATTTCAACATTTAATAGGAGAAACTTCTTCATATTAACTTTTAAATATAATTAAAGAAAGTTTTACAATTTTTAAAAATAACAATTGCCTAAATTTAGTAACTACATGTAAAAATATACATACTAAATACTTATAATTAGTTTTGATTTATTTGGAAAAAAAAAGTAGAAACCCAAAGTAACTCAATTAAAAAAACTTCATTAAAATAAAGCCCATAAACCCATATTTGGAAACAATATGTAGGGAAAAATTTACACAGTTTTTTTGTATATTATTTTATTCTCTTTTTTTTCCTTACACAACAGCAGGCTACTGATTGAATTTTCATCACAAATAATTAGATATGAAATTGGCACGTGTTTTCAATTGATAAAAAAAAAAAATCTTAAGTCAATCCTCTCTATACTCTTGTAGTAATCAATTCATTTACCATCGCAATCATCAGATAATTAAATGTGAACGTAAGCAAGAGGCAAAATGCTATTAAAATATGTTTTTCTTTTTTTTTTATTTTTTTTTTGTAATTCCCAAAAAAAAAGAAAAATAAAAAATCGAAAATTTCGAAATTGGTTTTAATTCGAAATGTAATTTTATGTGAAGAGAATAAATAATTAAAAAAAAAACCCTATTAACAATTTATTTATATCACCATCTCTCAAAACCGCACCAAATTCCATATGTTACCACCCTACTACTTTTTTTTTTTTTGATTTTTTTGTAATCAAACCATGTATCGCCGTCGTTGTTGTACACCCGCTGTTTACCAATTTTTATATTGATGAAAATTAAATGTTATGTTGTTGATGATAACAACTAATACCACCCATCGACTAAATTAGGAGTCTATATTGGTTGTTGTTTCTATTAAACTATTTAAAACTTTTTAAATATTTTTTTTTGATTTTTTTTTATATTTTTATGACCAAGAAATTTATTTGGTATTTAAAAAAGTTTCTAATTATATGGAAATGTTGAAATGTTTCTGGAAGAATATTTTAATAAAAGAAAAAGTTTTTTTTTTCCAAATTAATTAATTTGGTTTTTAATTGAATTTGGATATTTTGCGCCTACGTATATGCTTTTAATTAATTTAGATTTATATTTAAATAATAATAAAATTGTGTTGTGGATAAGAAAGTTGGGAGTTTTAATTCGTTTTTGATTATTTCAAGAAAATTTTAGTTACAAAAATTTATAGACTACACTTTTTTTAGGTAATCCAAAGTAAATTTTGAAGAGACCTAAAATGTCTTTTATGAATTGGGAATTTAGAATAAATTTATAAATGAACCGCGAAAAATTTGAATAATTTAATGAAAACAAACGGATGGTACCATAGTCAGAGTGAACTTTCATTTGTGAGGCAAACGTTTGAATCATCAAAAAAGTTTTATTTAATTTGTGATAAGATTCAGCTACCTTTGTCCATTAATTCAATTATAAAAAACAACTAAAAACACATTTTAAATAAAAATAAACATAAATAAATAAATAAACATAAATAAACAGAAATAAATCCAAGCTGGACTATATAAACTTTTCTTCTTGTATAATGTTTGATATTTCTTGAAACTCCTAGAATCTCTAGAATTCATGATATTAGAATCAATTTATGTAAACTGCATTTAATCGGTACCCACCAATAGTTTATGTATCAAATTTTAGCTAATTCCAATGGTTAGAACTAGAGATTTTTCGAAAAATGTGGTATTTTTTGCCTCCCGATTCCGTGGGCCAATTTTGTCCATCTACGAACCTAACCTTTCCATTGACAAAAAAATCTACCGAGGATCTTCTAACCTTTTCTCGTAGTATTGATACTCAAAAAAAGCTAAAAATGATAAAACTTAAAAAAGTTTTTTAATTTATGCTTATAACTCACAGATATCCGAATACAAATCAAAAATTTCAATGAAATATAGAATGAATTAAAATACAATTAATTTAAAAGCATAATTGAATTGAATGGAATTTAAGACATTGAACTTGTCACTTGGCCTAATAAATCCTTCTTTCTTACAACTAGAACATGCACAAAATCGGTAAGTTACAAAATTTTTAACTGGAAAACCCTTTGATTAACCACACAAGACTCGAAATTTCGTCCTGGGTACGACTCGAAATTAGATTAAAATACTCTTTAATTTTTAAAAATCAGAGAGTAATCCAAAAGAATATATTGAAACTTTTTGCCTTTAAAATTAAATTAAGAAAATTTTAATAGTCACATATACATAAAAATAAAAATCCATTGCATCAGTTTGCCAATTAATACAATAAAATCCAAAAACTTAGGATTATTAAAAAATTGGATTAAAACATTAAATAATCTAAATGTAAATACAAAATTTAATAATCAAATACATTTCCTGACATTTCCTGCCAAAATTAATCCCTTAAAATAGTTTTTTTTTAAAAAAAATTAATGCAACTAACAACTTCCAGGACAATTGAAAAAAAAAAAATGGGTAATTACAGGCGAATTAAGTGACATCCTCTTTATTGTCATTGTTTTGTAATATCTACAATTATTTGGTGCATATGAAGTAACTTATGTTCATTTGAATCGCTCATATAAAATAACTTCTGTTCATTTCAATTAAAATTTATGTACATAATCTCTTATCTTTAAGTCTTCTTCTACTAAAAAAAAAAAAAATATCCCTCACGAATAACCGGTTGATTCGTTATCCTTTTTAAAATTGATATAAGATTGAAATAATCTGAGTAGACAGTAATAACGTCCGTCACATCATTATAAAAATCAAACAGTCGTTCGTCACTTCAATTCAATTCCTTCCGTATGTTGTACTCAGTACAAATCCTGACTGTTACCACTGTGGTGTTCTGTGGTGTAAATATTCGATTAACAATTATATATATATATATATATATATATTTTTTAAGCTTCAATATAGTCAATCAAACTTATATATGTATGTTAGATATAGTAATAAAACTACAAAATAAACGGTATGAGTGACCTATGATGAATGACACGTGACCAACACGTGCTAATATGCTCTCAGCAGAATTCACTTTAAAAAAAAAATTTTAACTTCATTAAATAAAATTATTCATGTTTTTTTTTGTAATGTTAGAGCCGAGTCGAGGAAGATGGATTTTTGTAAAAAATTATTTTTAAAATATTTAGATTTAAATAAAATAAAATGAGGATAATAATACCGGTAAAAAAAAGGGTTGAAAAAATCTTCTGCAAAATTTGATGAGTGCAAGAGCACATAACGGAGTTGACTAAAATTATTAAATCTTTTGTCCAAAGAGTAGGTACCAATTGGTGTATAAAGTCATATAAACGCATTCAAACATGGGAATTCATACGAGAGCACTCGTTCCCGTAGTTCAAATCTTAAAAGCCGCTAAATCATTGTCTATCACTAAATCATTGATAAAAAATTTTTATTTAAATTGTGCGGGTTCGGGGGTCATCAATTTGTTCGACGCCATAATTTTCAAAATTTTTTGTAACCGTATAAAAAGCTTCACAAGTTAGGGCTAATAGAATTTCGTAAATTATAACGGAGATTTAGAATAGAAATGTTTTGAAATTACAAATATCTAAATAAAAATCCAATATCTTGAAAGGTTTCTTAAATAATGTAAATATCAAATAGTTTCTTAAAAGACATATAGTTTTCTGTTGAAGAGCAATTGATTCGATTTCTTTTAGAATAGAAGGACTTCTTATCCTGGTCCAATAAGGGTCTCATAATTGATATATCATAGGTAGTCACAAGTTTTCAGACATTAATTAGACTCTCCAAATATTTAACAGATAATGAGAATTGTGATGAAAACTGTGTTGTATTCCAAGTAACAATATTTCACTAAGGTTTTAGTCTTCACTTGCCACTAAGATTCTTCAAAATTGTAAAAAGTATTATTCAATAAAAATTCAATGTTTAAGAACTAATGACATATTATATCCAGGACCAAAGTTTGTCATAAGGTCTAAAACGCGATTAATATAAACTCTATCTTCAAAGATTAATTACATTTTCCGAGTAATCGAACTCCAAACTAAATTCAATTTTCAAAAAATCAATTACAATAAAACGACCGGTATTGCAAACCCTTTCATTAATATCCTTCTTTTTTTTAATGGTTAATTCCGTTCTTTTTTTTTTATCAATTTTGACAGAAAACCCCTCCCTCATACTTACAATAAAAAAATTATTCAAATTTTTTTTTTCTTTTTTTTTCAATATTCTCTGGTTTAAAAAAATTTTTTAATTCAATTTTATTTTTTTTTTTTTTATTTTTTCTTGTTTTTATTTTACAATCATTTGACATATGTTGTGACAGTTTCAATCTCTTATAAGAAGAAAGATTAGGTCTTGGATCCAATATACATCTATATTTGATGGAAGAAACCTTTAAGTATATCAGGAAAAAAAAAAAACAATAAAAACAAATAAAAAAAAAAATTAAAATAAATTACATTAAAGATTGATTGATTTACATTAGGCTAAAAAGGATTTAAAAAAAAAATTTAAGGATATGCGTGCATATTAAAATTAAAAAAAAAAACAACAACAACAACAACAAAATAATAAAACAAAAAAAAAATATAAGAAAAGTTCATGAAAAACTTTTATAAGAAAATTTTCTAAGAATAATTTCTTTTTATTTTTATATTTTGTTGTTGTTGTTATTCTTTTTTTTATTTTGTTTCATACATTATTATCCTTTGGAGTTTACCTTCTTTTTTTGTTTTTATTTTGTTTTTTTTTTTATTTATTGTTTTATTTTTAAAAAAAAAAACATATTTTTCAATTTACGTGATGTAATTTAACATTTTTATCGTAAAAATACAATTTTTATTTTTTTTTTTGGAGAAAAAATGTTCAATTGAAAAATCGTATCGAATGGAACGGAAACAAAACGATTGATAAGGATATATATATATATATATATATATATATATATATATGTATATACACGTTAAAAGTGTGAAGTGCACGTTTTTTAATGTTAATGGATTTTTTATTAACTTAAAGTTTTATACGCTAAGAGAAAATTAAATCAATTATATATATATATATATATATATATATATATACATATACCTTTTCTTTATTTTATATTTAATTTTTATTTTATTAAGGATTTTTTTATTTGTTTTTTTTTTAGCATTTTAAGGATTCTAATATAAATGTAATCCGTTATGTTAATTTTTTTAAGGATGTGAGTTAAGTATGTAATAATAATAAAATAATAAAATTAGTATGGAAAAATTTTAAACAAAACATATAAAGCTCTTAAATAGATTTGAATGTGTTGTATATGAGATGTGTTTAAATTACTTGAAAGCCAAAAGGGATTCAGGGTTGATTTTCAAAGATTTAAAAGTGAATTTTTAAAAACCTTGCTCTTGAAAACACTCTGATACCCGCGAGGATCTATTATAGAGTTTAAAAAAACCAAATACCTAAAATAAGTTTGACTGAAAATTTGTTTTCTAAAACTCATATTTACTTACTAAAGAGGGTTCAATCTCTGGAGAATGGCTGGATTGATATCAAGTTACATAAAAAAAGTTTTAAAAATACTTTGATAGTTTTTAAGTAAAAGAGTTAATTTATTTTTTAATGGTATCATGAAAAAGGGCGTACGAATACACATTCGTTGCTACATCCGTTGGTTTTTCAATCCTTATCTTATCCAATATACTTGAGCCATTATCCTAGAGCCTAATTTAATATATTTCATACATAGGGACAATTTTAATATATTCGTAACCTTGGTTACCTTGGGGTACAAAAATTTATTAAATCCATGATATTTTTAAAATCCTTTTCTTTTCGCGGATCCTTTATTAGTAAAAGTATCAAACTACATTTTTTTAATTATCAATTTCAAAATTGACCTCCAATCTCTAATTTTTTCCCAATTACCGATCAACCGGTCAACGGTTCATTTTGTCGATTCAAAAGAGCTCTACCAAAACCATTTATTAAATTGAATTAATTTGAAAAACTTATAAATTTCAAGTAAATTTTAACGCACAACAGTAAAATATTAGCATATAATTAGGAGTCCATCAATTAAATACCAATTTTAAACGAAAGCTCCCAGCCATCTTTCACTAAAGTCGGGATTTTAATGAATTTTTAAAATTTATAAATTTACCAGTTTAATTAAATTTTTGCAAAAGTTTTAATATAGAAGAATATCTTTAATTTATGAAACTCTTTATCAAATTACTTTCATTTTTAAGTTCCGGTTTAATTTTCTTTTCCTGTTACAACAAAATACAATTAATACAAAACCATGGTATAATTTTACAGTTATAATTTATATTAAGGTTAAAAAAAGATATATGATTTGCCAAAAAATTTTCCATTTTCAATTAATTAAAAAGAAATTTTCAAATTTTCCTTTCATTTTCATCAAATATATTTTGTAAATGGAACCTTTTGGATTTCCACGTGTGGTAAAAATTCTTAGAATTATATATACTCGTAATATACCTATTATTATTTATATAATACATAATAATTTAAGCAACTTGATAATAGCACATTATGTACTTTGTTTAAATCGCTGATAATTCAATATTTTATAATCCACCATTTCAAAGAATTCAACAGATCCGTTTAAAGGGTCACTGCAGGTTTAACACTGTCCCAATTTCATTTTTTAATTCAACGAAACCTTCTATTAAGCTTTTCATACCGCACACCTAAAATTAGTATAAATGTATATCAACTTTGGTACGGTGTTAGGCAGGCTAGATATAGAAAAGTATATATATATTTTTGTTGCGTCACCGCCTGACTCCATTTTGCGATTTCCGCTTATTCCTCTGTCTATAAACACGATAACTCATAAAATAATGACGCTTGATGAAATTAATTCTGTAAATTACTAATGACAAAAAATATTGCGGGGATTGAAAATTCAGATTCTGGCAGCTTCAAGGGTAAACGAGCATATCTTCGAGGCTTAATAAGATTGAACTTTCAAATTTGGTACATGGGTGTTCCCTTGTGTCCGTTAAGTTTAATATGAAATAGAGTAATAGTTCGGAAATCTCTCCTAGGCACCTCCCAAGACCTCACAAGCTTCGAAATTAATAAAATTAACAAATAAACAAATTGGGTACAAAGTAGTCTCCAGTCCTGTTTGTTTAATATTCCTGAGTTGATTTGAATCGGAGATTCATGCAACTGCCAATTCAAAGTGTCAGATGTAGTCTATTATTAAGTGCGTTGCATCTACTTACTGTTGTTAAAGTAAATTAAAGTCTTAAATAGTTTAAAATAAAAAAAATACTACTTTAACTTTGATTAACTTTTAAATTTTCCTCTAATTAATATTGGAGAACCAATTTTTAAAAAATCATTCAATAAAACCTTCTTTATTACAAATATTTATTTATATATAATTCACTTACTTAATTTCATATTCCTATCATAAACTCTATGATGTCCATATGAACCATATTAGATACACTTTTGCACAATGTACACAACCATTTTTGTTTTTTATAACTTTTTCCAATATATTTAAACATGGCTTACCCTTTGGCTACAATAATAAAAATCCAAAAAAAAAAAAAAAACAAAAAAAATGAAATGAAATGAAACAATTTACAACTTCTCATTTTCATTTTCAGAAAAATTCTGAAAAACAAAACATATATATAGAGTTGAATTACGAAAGTTCTTGACTGATTGGTAGTGTATCATCATTATTATCATCATCATCATTATAACTTCATCATAATCTTTTAAAATATCCAAAAAAAAAAAAAAAAAAAACAAAATTTTATGCTATGCATAACATTCTTATACACCATATCAAATATAGTATCTATGAGATATTATCCAATATAGTATCTATAGGATATATTATATAATATATATAAAATTGATAAAGCCAATATACACGCACACAGAATATGGTATTGTATAACAATTTTAAATCAGCACTTTGCCTTTAATATTCTTGGAATCCTTTTATTATTTAGTATATATACACATATATATATATATATATATATTCATAAACTGTTGTTTAGTTGTTATCCTTTATTCTTCTATATACCAAACTCTTATTCTAACTAAATATTGAATTTCAATAGAATTTTTTTTTTTTTTGAAAAAAAAAATAGAAAGAGTATAGAAGAATCCAGATGAGGTCATATAAAAATAAAATTAGATATGTTAAGTGTACATATACATTATTATATATACATATATATATATATAAAATATACTTTTATATATGCATGAATATATTAATAGTTAGCTGCTGCTGTTGTTGTTGATTTTATTATATAATCGAAACTTAAAAAAGGCAACTCATAAAATTGAATGTCAATGATGGTACGGAATGTACACAATGATTTTATATTAGAAAAATGTACATATACATATATCATAAATAATATATTTACAGGGTGCTATAAAAATTATTGACATATTTATACATATTTATATTATCTGACCGGGGCCTGAACTCACATGACCTTCCAAATGAAGTGGCGTCCTTACAATTACGCCATTCGTCAGATTTATGTGGATTAATTAATTTAAAACAATTTTATAAGTTTTGTAAGCATTAAGTTGAAAGTTACAGTCTTCAAGTTCAAGTGTTCGAACTTCCTTTCCGAATGTTAATTAAAAGCTTTACAGAGGGACTGTAACATCCTTACCACAAAGGCATTCATTATGTTTTGTTGTGTATCTCATGAGCCATTTTTCTTGCCTTCTTTTGCTACAGAACCTCGTGGAATCTCCAAATAAACCTAAAGAAATAATAAAAGTCTCCTGCTCAATCTGTGTCACTATACTGTGAAGTCTTTCAAAGTATCTTCCTCCTAAAATTCTTAGACATTCGTATAGAATAGTTTCATCTTCTTGCTTTAAGCCTCTGCATTTTGGCTGTCTACCTATTCTTGTAGCATGAGCTTTTAATATTAGGTTGCTCTGATTTCAAACTCCATGTAATTGTCCCCGCCCACTTACCACAATCTAAGTCCAGCTCCATAACTTTGAAAAACTTTAAAGTCCTGCCTACCCTAGTTCTCCTCTCTCTCCTCCAAATCTTTAGTACACTATCTGAGGCATGTATAAACTTTTTTAATTATAATAAAAACACAATTTTTTTTAAATACTTTTCTCCGACCCTGTACTACACTTATTCATATTCGTATAAAATATTATATTATATATATATATAGGATACCTTGTATTGAATATTTATTACTATGATGATAAATATTATATATTCGGTGCGATGATGTACCATCTCAATTTGATTGGATACGTGAACTGAATATTGTTTAATCAATAAACAAACTAAAGTAAAGTAAGTAAAAAAAAAAAAACAATAACAACAAAAAAAAAACGCAAAGGAAAATTTTTTTGAAAAGAAAATGAAAAACTTAACTCAATTTTATGATTGATGGAATGAAATAAGCTTAGAAATTGCTGGAGGTGTTTTTAGTTTTTCATCATATACATATATAAATATATATATATATATACATACATGTAAATAATCTATTAAGAAAAAAATATCAATCCAATAAATACACAATATATATATACATATACCTATATATTAAAGATTTTTAATAAAAACAAACTACTGGATATGCATACATTTATTAGTTATAATGTAAAGTGAAAAAAAATTTAATTTTATTATATATATATGTATAATGTATATGTGTTGTTATTGAATCAATTCGATTTCGATTATCATGCATTATGTAAATTTAATTTTTTTTTATATAATGAGTATTCAAAGACAAGTTTTAACTCCAGCCTAAGTTGAAAAGAACAAGAAGAAAAAAAATCAATTCTAAAGAGCTTTAAAAAAAAAATCACTTTAAATACAAATTGGTTCTGCTCCATTGAAAATTCCCATTTATTTTATTTAAGAAAAGAAAATATTATCACAAAATTTACATTTACAGGACAATACAAGTTTTTTTTTTATTTTAATACAATCACTTTTCTTTTAAATCCTTTTTTTTTAAAAATTTTAAAAAAATCGTAATACCCTAAAAATATGCAAATAAAATTTTTTTTAATGATATTGATAATACAATTCAATGTATTTTAAATATTAACCTAAACCCATGTTATATAAGTGTGAGAAATAGTAATAATTTTAAGATATTAATTAGATTAATATAGATATGTGCTGTCTAGAGATTTAATGACAAAAAATGCAGTTAAATTTGAAATATATTGACAAAGCAAATGACTGCATTTAAATTTATTTGTTTCATAGAGCATCTGTTATATTAGACATAGCAATTTTACACCTTGCACAAAACTTATATAAATCTATTAAAACTATTTAATATTAATTTAAATTAGTCTGTAATATATTCATCTGCAAGAATGCCATCGCAATATTTTATTTAATTTCACCAAGATTAAAATTTTGCATAATTTCTAAATAACAACTTTCTAAAAAATAAAGCTCGCTCAAATGAATGGCAGAAAAATAACAGGTTTAATAACTAAAATAGTTTGCTTACTCTAGCCTCAAGTAAATAATAACTTAAACCCATTACCTTCCATCGTTATCATTTTTGTCAGAGAAAGCCACAGCCTGCCTGAATGAATGGAATTGGTTAATGAAATTTAAAAAAAATTAACCCATTGCCTGCCATGAATGGCTGAATAATCAGGGCAGTAGTTAATATATTAAATAGCTAAAATAGTAGCTTACCCTATTCTGGAGCTAGTAATACCTTGGAACATATTAACCCAATACTTACTTACTTACTTACTGGATCCTAGAACCCCTGGTGGGACATAGGGCGTCAACAAATCCTCTCCACCTTTCACGATCCTTAGCAATTCCTTTTAGCTGTAACCACGTTTTGCGTTGCGCTTCTGCCTCTTTCAAAACAGTAATTCTCCATGTTTTCCTTGGTCTACCCACTCTTTCCAATAGTTATAATTTTTTAAAGTCATTGTTTGGCTGAAAGAATGCCTAAATAATTGGGCAGTAGTTAATGAAATAAATAGCTAAAATTTTTACTAACTCCAAGTTGAAGCAACAACTGTAATTGTAGCATAGAAATCTTTAAAAGGAGTAAATAAAATTTCCAGGGCTTTATGAAACTTATAAAAATTTCGGAAAAAAAAATAAAGTGAACGGTACTTACTGTAAATATATTTACATTATTATCATGAAATATTTAATTTAAAGTCAAATCCATTCCTGGTGAATGCAAAAGATAAAATGGAAGTGTGGAACGTACTTAAAAGGGTTAAAAAATTAAAAATTCACCAAATTCAACTACCCATACATAAATACCTTAAAGGACTTTTTATATTTTTTAAAAAAACTTTTAAGTAGCGCAAAACTTATCCTGTAGAAATCATTTTTAAATATATAGTATTCTACTTACAATTATTACAAAATTTTTGAATATTCTATAGAATAGGACTTCCCCAAACACGCTTTTTCACAATACAAAAGACAAATTATATTCTTAATACTATCCAACATCCAATTAAATTTTACTTAAAAAATATCCTATTAAAAGCAAAAATAAATTAAATCAATTTTATAATATTAACATAATTCAAAGATAATTTAACATTAATTGCAATCATTATTCTATTAACTTAATATATTAAATCAGCTTAAAAACACATACAAAAGTCATATGACTCCCTTTATTCTAAAAATACTGACTTTAATATTCAATATATACCGCCTTTATCTTATAACACCATTATATAATTTAATATTAATCTCATACTAAAAAAAAAATTTCCCAGAACAAATAAAATAAAATCGACTTATGTGTTTTACGCATATTCTAACCAATATACCCAATCTTTATTTAATAAAATCTGATTTCAATCCTTGATCCTTCCACCCAACAAAAAAAAAAAATACATTTATTTTAAACAAATAAAAATTTTCTATCTAAAAATCAGTCAGGCTTAAAATTAAATTGGACATAAACATATTGTAAATTTAATTCTATCTATAAAATAAATACAACACAAGACAAGATAACCCTACACACAATTTAGAATTTTACAATTTTACTATGTATAGTGAATGGTTGTTAGGTTGAATATCTTCTGCACCACTACCACTACCACACCACTACAATAAAAAAAAAAAAAAAATTACAACCAGTCAACCAACCAACAATAAAGGTACTATTATTCCTTTCTATATATATTTATAGTATGAAAATTGCATTACCAAAAGTTAATGATACAAAAAAATGCCCTGAAGAAAAATTCACTTCCCCCACAATGTAATATGGGAAAATTATTTTTTTTTTTTGTGTCTTTGGGATATAAAAAAATTATTTTGTTAAAAATTAAATAAAAATTTATAGAAGGAAAATTTGATTTAAAAATTTCCAAAAAAAAAAAACAAATAAATAAGATTAAAAATGTAATTTTAAAAATAAATATAATTATTGCGCACTGGAGTTTAGTACAGGATTACAATTATGGAATGGGATTTCTTATAGAGTGAGAATTACTTGAATTGTAATCATTAGTCATCCAACCAATTGATTAAATAAGGATTAAAAATTATCAAAGTACTTGATCAATCTTTAATTCTATTCTCTTAGGTAATGGATGTCTAACAAGCCAGGAGTTTCCATTAAAATAAGAGTTATATGAAACTGTAGCTTAAAATCGAGTTTTTAACTTCCTCTACAGTTTAAAGAAGGTTAACTCTGTCAAAATTTAAAAATATGTCAATAGATGCAGATTCTATCTGAGGAAGAAATTTTCTCGAATTAATCTTCAGACAGTATAAATCCATCTTTATTAGGTTCCATGTCTGGACTACATGATTTTAGTATAAAAAATATAATATTTTTCATTTGAATCTCATTCAAGGATATCCTTTCTGATATAAGTCGAGTGTGTTCTTACCCTGATTTTTAAAAATTCCTACAATTCTACGATTCTTAAAAATTCCGTTATTTTTAAAATAAGTTTAATTCAAGATATAGCTCAATTTTAAAATCACTTAAAATCCCGCCATTTCAAAATATCTTATTAATTAACTACTGTAACTAATTTTAAAAAAACGATTAAACTATAATTTATTGGTAATCTAACAAATACAATTTAAATGATAACATTTGCAAGTTAAAATCTATCTAAATTTAATATTATAACGTGCACAGATAGGTCTTCCTTGAAGCCAAATAAAGGTATATCTACTGGAATGCTTTAACTATAGATCAATATCGTCCAATGTTATTAAGCACTGAGTTCAAACTACTTACTTTATAAAGTAACCTGAACTACTAACGAGTTAAATAAGTTTGAGAGATGAATTTAAAAAAAAAGTCCTAAGTAAGAAGCTTTTGAAGTAATTACTAGGGAAATACCCACAATCTCTTCTTGGGGAATTTATAATTTTCATTTACATTTGGAAATGCAAGAAAAAAAACATTATAAACTATTTCATTTACTGTTCTCCCTAAAAATACTAATCTTCATATATTAATTTTTTTAATTACTTGAGAAGCTAAAATTGAATTGAATAGAATTTCTAAGATCCACTTCCAACCCAAGATAATTAAAATTTTTAGTAGAATTTTTTTTTTTTAAATTGTGGAATTCAACAGGGCAAAAAAAAAAGTTTTATACTTGAAATACTTAACAATTAGAGCTTTTCCTAAAGGTAATTAATAAATATAGTAATTATATTAGACATCTTAAGTTAGGTACATGTAGTTAACAGACAGTAAATAAATTAAATTTTAAAATTAAGTACATGATTATCTCATGCATAAACCAATATATATATACATATATTCATTATGTGCATTGAAATAATATTATTGCATTAAATTACGCCCTACTTGTAGTTATTATATTCAATAATAATATATTCTTTAAATAGATAGTTATCACTTTCATAAGTTTCATGTGTATTATATGAAAAAGCGTTATTAGTTAGATAATTAATTATATTTCTAATTTTAGATGACCTTATAAGACTTAATGATTTTCGGAATCTTCTAAGATTTTTTTTTTACGGATTAATGGAAATCTTGGAAAGACGCGCATTACCACCGTAAGAGGTTCATCTGAAGAATGTTGGATTTTAATCAACTAAAACCACACTCCTTCTTTAAAACCAAACTTGGAATGGACCTTAAATACATATGTATCTTTTGATTTTTAGAATCAGGATTGGGAAAGGAAATAAGGGATAGGATTTTGGAATTGGCATAAGGTGGGATAAATGAAATAATTTAAAGGGATGTCATGAAGATGGAAGTTAATTTCCTTCTTAAACTTTTTTGAATTATGCATATTATCCATAATCGCGACGAACGCATAACAAACGAATTTCCAAAAGCCGTGCTTTGCCCTATTACTAATTCAGCAGTGTAGGGATCAGCATTTTTACTTATATTACTCATTTTACAGCTATTCTTAAGAATTAATTAAAAATAAAATTTCAGAAAGAAGTCCAGCCATGGTCTATGAGTGTGTAACGCCTTCACTCTTGATGAAAACAATTTTTAGTTACAAGGCTTACATCCTGAAAAAGTTTTTAATGAAGTCTTCAAAATCTGAAACGTATCCAATAATAATATTCGACAATTCTTATTCATTTACACTATCTTAGGAATTCATAAGTCTTAATAATTTAAAATAAAAAATTATGAAAAGAATTGGTTTATCTAATCATTGCAAATCGATAGAAAATGCCCCAAGAAACTCCTTATGTTGAACTCTCCTTCAAACTTCTTTTAATGTCTAACTTTTGCTAATTTACAATTTTATTTAAAACCTTCGAAGAAATAATTTCTTCAGAGAAACTAAATGTTCCTGATTCCAGGTTTGCTGGGACTATTTTCAAAAGAACTCTTTTTAACTTTCAAAGAAATGCACTCAGATGTCGACCATTTTCATAGAAAATCGAAGAAAATATTATCCAGGCATAAGTACCCAGTACACCCTTTAAACTTAAAGCAATCCCAACAAAGTGAAAAAATATGGATTACATCTCAACTAAAATTTAAACAAAAAAAGTATGAAGACATTTGTAATTCTGAAATAGATCCCTTTAACTCTAAAGAATTCCCAGACGTTTTTCAAGCGCGTGCAACCCTTCCAATAGAACATAAAGCATATCATTTATACATTGAAATTAAAAAACAACATGTATGATATGAACATATACTTAAATCAAAATTCTATTTAATTCTAATGTTTTCCAAATTCTTCATTTGAATTCCTCATATTAAATTATAAATTAATTCCATGTGTCAACACCTGACTTACCTTCTGAAAAATTCCAAAAAAAAAAAATACCATTGTTGTTGTTGTTTTTTTTATAACAAACAAATTTACTTTAAAACAAAACAAATATATGATTAAGACTTTTCTCATTTTTCAACTCTCTCTCTTTCTCTTCCTCTCTCTTCTCTTTTGTCTAAAAAACAATTTTCCAATCCACTTTCTCACTCCCATTAATTTATTTAATAATGTTCTTAATTCGATTTTAAAATAAAAAAAAAAAAAATTTTGAAAAAAATAAATAAAATAAACAAATGTAAAATTATTCAGTAGGAAAATAAATCCCAAAGGAATTATATAAAACTTTTCTTTACCTTTACAGTCATCCCAAAATATAGTCATCGCAATCTTCCCAAAATAAAAACAGTAAATAACAAAAAAAAAAAATAACAGTACTTTCCCAAACCCACTTATCAGTCAAATTCTTTGTCTTTGATTTTACTTTGATATCAACAATGTCAGTATACATTTGTATATTTATAAATACTTATACATATATAATAAAAAAAAAATTGTATATTACAACAAAAACAATTGTATAATGATATAAAACATAAAAAATACATATACTCGTATAAGACAAGACAACCGGAAGAAGTTGAAACCCAAAAGCAGACTTTTACAAGCTTCATAGATTTTTCACATAGAACACTGTTTTTAAAACACGATGAAATTACGATGAAGCATTAACTGTAAACAAATGCATATGTATATAAATATATACATTTATTAGAAGGAGATAAAAAAATGTGTATAAAAACAAATATACTTATATTAAAGTACCGTAAATTTTTTTTTTTGATTTTCAAAAAGGGGAGGGAGAAAAAATTGTTTCAAAAAAAAATAAGACAGACTTCAAATCACAGTTAGAAAAAAAAAACAAATAAAAAAACAAATAAAATCAAACAGAATAAAAACAAACTTTGATTAAGTCACATTGCTGTTCACTATATATAACCCTATTTAATATACTATATATATATATATGATGAGAACTAGAGAAAAATTGATGATTATTGGGTGATGATGAAATGTGGCATAATAAATATTCCACCCACGGGATTTGTGATTTAATTTCTTTTTTTTTCCTTCGTTCGATCGTTCGTTTGTTCGTATTTTGAAAATCAAAAAAAAAACAACAACAACAAAAAATCAGTGAGCTAGAATTATAACTTCTGTTTCTGTTAAAAAAAAAAAACAAAAACAAAAACAAAATAAAAACTGTTGATGTGACAGATTCATTCGTATTAATTTTTTTTTATCTTATTTAATTTTATATATCAATGTTTAGATACGTTATTTAGTACTTATACAGTGGTGGAAAATTAAAATTAATTTTATTAAGATTAAGTTTGTACATAAAAATTTTAAGATATACCGTTACAACTGTCTTCTTAATAAGGTTTGTCAAAATATCCTATCAAAATGTAAGATTTTTACCGTTATTTTAGGTTGTAAGTAAAGTTTTCGAGATATATTGTTGGAACTGGGTTCCTAATCAGACTTGCCAAACATTCTATATTGAAATTGAAGTACTACTTAAAAATACAAATAAATATATAATATTCACCGTTATTTAAGGATGTAAATAAAACTTTCTATGATATACCGTTAGAACTAGTTAAATATCAAATGTACCAATTGCAAAATCACACTTATATCAATTGAAATATTTAAACTAGAAGTTTTATCTGTATGAATTCTATAAGTAATTTTGACATTTCAGAATTCTAACGGTATATCCTGTAAATTTTATCTATTTGAATTAGAAGAATCACAAACAAAATTTTGTAAAAGTTACCAAAGTTGTATTTCACATTTTAAAAAAATTGAAGATTAAACTTATAATTTTCAGATTGTTTAACCCTTAAAAGTAATTAGGTTGGCTACAAGTTCTTTCTATTTGGGATAATCATTAAACAGTTTTGAATGAAAGCCAATTTTTGTATGAAAAAATTCCTCCATTTTAATACTACTTAAATTCTGTGATTCATAATTAATACCGTAGTTTTTTAAAGTTTTCTTATAGTTTCTTTACACATCTTCCCACTGGACGTCTTTTGCCCTTTCACCAAACACCTACTGGATGCGATTGGATATATCGACTGACTTTAGTTGATATTATATATATTTAATAGTTTGAAATACTTTTTAATCAAAAAATATATTTCAAAAAATTAGATTACAAGTGTCATATAACTGTCACTAACATCATTTCTATAAATATTAACAATAATCAAGAAATTTTTATGACCATTAGTGTACAAAAAAAAAAAACAAAAACACATTTATTATATACATTACATTAAAACGAGTTAAATTTTATGACATTTCAAGGAAAATATTTAAAAATTGAAATAAGAAGAGGGTGATTTAGAACAACCAGATATCATGGGTATTTCTCAGTCTAACAACAACAACAACAACAACAAAAATCACTACGATTGTAACGATTGTACTATTAGGGCAGAAAATACAAATAAAACAGAAGGTATTTTTAAAGAGAGAAAGATAGTAAGTAACAATTTAGATACTCAGATGTTATATAACATTAGTTAGTTTATTTGATTTCATATACGTATATAATTTTTCAAAAAAAAAACAAAAAAACAAAAACAAATATTAAATTAAATTAAAATAAAAAAAAAAAGGGTGGATAATAACTATGTTAAATGTGGTGTAGTGTGGTATAGTGGGTAGTTTGGTAGTTAAAATTGGATTTGATGAAGTAATAATTGTTTATGCAAATGTTTAAGTTTTTGATGTCTTTATTGTTTTCTCAAGTCATTCCATTCCATATTTTGTATATTTGATTTTGATAAGTAAGGGGTTTTTACCCAATACAATGTAATTTTCTTAAATAAAGGTTAAAAGTTTTTTTTTTTTAGAATTTAATATGGAAATTTTTTTAATTTGTAATACAGTTTTAATATTTTGTCTTTAATTACATATGTATAGTAACTTTTAAAAGTTAGTTAGTTTTATTTTAAGATTCAGAAGATACCAATTGATTTATATCTTAATTTAATTATATTTAAATTTATGTAGTTGCCTTTTAAATTAATCTTATCAAATTACTGAATCAGGGTAAGAATCTTACATTTTTGAGGAAAAATTTTTCTTGATTTGAATATTGCTATACCGACTAAAAGTTAAAAATGTTGAAGACATTTGTTTCAAAAATTTTAATTTATTTAATTGAAAATTATTTACAAGACTATTTTAAATTTTTATTTGGCCTATTATAATACATGATAGTTAGGAGTTAGAGGTTATGATAGCTAGGATTTATGTTATCTTTACTTAGAGAAGATAGGTACCTAAAGAAGTTAGATATCTAGAAGAGACAGATGTCTAAAGAAAATAGATACCTAGGGATGACATATACCTAGGGATGATAGATACCTAGTGTTGATAGATAACTGAAGGGGTCAAAAGAATTTACAAAAATATATTGGAAATAATAAAATATAGGCTATGCTAATAATTACCCTCTTCTTCTTGAGATGAACTGTACACACCAAAAATAAGTTTGATATAAATCTAAATATCTGAAACATATAAGTGAGATAGTCAAAAAGCACAACTCCGAACAAATTTTTCAAAACTGTTAATCAAATTTGCAAATCTGTAAAGAAAATTTTTAGTATATGAATCGTTTTCCCACAGAAAAAAAGGGATTTTTCAAATTGTTAATTAATTTAGAAGAAACGAACAACTGTTGAAATCCTAAACTATCCTATCTGTGAAGCACTTAAGATAGACAACCCAAATACAGATAGCTCGAATTTTCTGTTTTTGCATATAAACCCCGATATTAAGATCAATTTTAATAATAAGAATATAAAACGCCCCTCCCTCCTCTTTCTACATAGGCTTATTAGTTTAGCAGATGATTCGAAAGCACTCAAAAAAAAAAAGACAGCTTCCGATCTGAAGTAAATATCTTGTACAAAAAATTATAAACTTAAATTGGTAGTGTTTCAACAAAATATTCAATCTAAAGTTTTTCAAAAAATTTTCTAAATATAGTTACTATTTCAAATACACAAATTATATTATCTAGTAAGTTTTTTTAAAAACAATAGTGCATTTTACAATAGCATAAAAAATATCCCCCCGTTCCCCCTCATTTATACTGCAATTCCCCCAAATAGTACCCCAAAATTTCTCAGACAGACCAGACATTTAACCGAATAATATTAAAAATTATAAAATAATATATTGAAGTTCATGTACAATAGAATGTATTTAAATTTATATATATATACATAAAGATGCATTTATATATGTATATATATTAAAATACAATATTTTTTAAAACTGTTATATTACAATGCAATTAAAAAGCCGCGAATAAGTCTCAGTATTCACTTATTTTTTAATAATAAAACAAAAATACAAACTCAAGAGTCCGGAAAAATATTTCGAATATAAGTCTGGTGGTGGTTTATAACGGCAAAAAAAAATATAGAATAAAATTAAAATATATATATATATATATATATTTGTATATTAAAAAAAAAAAATTAGAAATATAAATAAACTTAGGTACTAACAAACAAAACAAACAAAATTAACAAAATATATATTTAAAGAAAAGAAACTCTACAAACTCTCTTAACCTACGCTCGAATGCTTCAAATAAGGATTCTGTTTTTTTTTTTTTAATCTTTTTTTTGTTTTTTTTTTTTTCTGTTTATAATTTTTCACCTTCCAGCAGCAGTTAAAGGAAGAAATACAGTTTATTTTCCCTTAATATAAAAGGAAAATTCATTTCAATATTGTGATTTTCTATATAAAATAAAAATAAAAAGATAAAAAATTCTGACGTCAGTCGGGAAAAATATGATTTTTCTAGATTCCTTTTTTTTTAAACTAAATTATAATTTTCATCATTCACCGTTATTTTTGCATTTTTATTTTTTCATTATAAAAATGAAATAGAAAAAAAAACAAAACAAAACAAAATAAAAAACCATTTTTCTAGGTTTTTAATTCCAAAAGGTTACCACTGCATAAAACCTGAAATTTTGATGAAAATCGCATCATCATTAACAAAAAATAAAAAAAAAAAACAACAACAAAAAAACATAAAAATAATTATAACAAAAAAAAATGCTAGAAAAAAAAAAAATTATGCTAAAAAAAATGCTAAAAAGTAAAAAAAAAATTTCATAAAATAATAAAGAAAAACCATAACTTCATTTTCCAAGAGGTTTTTCTCATTTTTTTTTATTTGTTTTTTTTTTAATTTTTTTTCCTATTTTTCATTCCCAGTTTTCATTATAAATCTGAATTATCTAAGGTATTCAGTAAGTTTTTCTTTTCTTTTATTTCATTTTCTTTCAGGTCAGTTTCATCTTCTTAAAATGAATATTCATTTTTCTGTAATTCAGGTCTAGGTTTTTCCTGCTTTTTTTTTGTCTTGTTTTTTTTTTTATTACTTTTCTATTTTCTTTTTTTAATGTTGTCTTTCTGTTTTTTTTTTTTTAAAGAATTTTGAAGGAAAAACAAAATTAAAGAAAAGTAAAAAATGAAAACTAAATGAAAATTAAAACTACTAAAAAAAAATATATTTTAAGTACTTGTATTAGAGAAAGATGTTATGGTTGCAAATTATTAAGTATAGAATACTAAAATACAAACCGCAAACCAAATTAGGACCAAAACCAAATCAAATAAAAACAAGTGATGAAAAAAACCAAGGGTTTTTAAAAAAGCACATTTTCAAAATAATACAGTTTTTCATACTGAGTATTTGATCGGAACCAAATATATACGTTGGTGACTAAGTTACTACTTACTTATAGAAATAGTAAATTTTTTAATTTTTAAGTCCTATTATCCCCTGTATGGGGAAGGTTGACCAATTTCTCAAGGATCTAATCCTCACTACTCCCCTTCCCACAACTTTTTTAGGTTCTAGTAATTAAATTACTATTTAAGCAAAAATGGTTAAAACTAAGACACACTTTCTTCAATTTAAAGAACCGCTTTTAAATTTAAGAAAATCTTTTAACATATGTTAAAGTATAATGTTGGAGCTTCAAATTAAATATATTAACAAAAAAAAATTTGAACAGGTATTCAGCTGCTAAACAGGAGACGTGACAAAAAAAATTTGTTAACTGACTTGTACTAATTTCTAAGGATCTAACTTCTTCTAAAATTTCAAGACCCTAGCTTGAATCGTTCAAAAGTTCATATGTGTTGGCAAAAATTTTTCAAAAATTGAGTTTTGCGTAATGTTAAATTTTAGTACCGTATGGCAACCCTAAACATTTATTTTTTAAGTTATTAAGTTTATAAGACCAGCTATCTTTTGCCGTTTTCAGATTGAAAATACAATAATAGAACTCTTGTTATAACATTTGGAATATAGGGCTTTTCCCAACTTTGGGGGGCTGCAGCTCCCTAACGGGTGGGGCGGTAGAAAAAAATTCTTCTACGAAATTATTTTTTTTGTAATACCTACTCGTGGTTAAAATTTCTTTTCTCTATTTCAAACGATGTAAAAGTTTTTGTAAACATACGGACAGACAGACAGACGGACGGACGGACAGAGTGAAACTATATAGGCACATTTTTACAAAATTTTTTGAAAATGTGCTAAAAATGGGAGTAATAATTTCTATACAACGAATGAAACATCAAATGAAGTGCTTAATGAAATGTAAACTGCAAACCAATCCTCATTTCTCATCAAAAAAAAATTGTTCTTTTGTAAATTAGTGCATCTTACATAAATTTTCCTTCTTTTTTTCAAAAGCTCCCCAGAAAGAGTTTTAACTTTTTTTCAAGAACTCCCTAGAACAACTTTTAACTTTGAAAGAGTTGCAGGCAAGAGAATAACTCTTAAAATTAATTTTAATACTATGAATTATAAGTTGTAACAAATTTGAAAAAGTCTTAGAAACACATTTAATGAACCCACTATTTATGTATTATTTTTAAAAAATAATAATTAAGAACTTGAAAAAGTTGTACAATAAGGTTTTTAAAGTTCCTTAAAAAAAGATACATGCTAATAAAGCAATATAATTAGGGAAAATAAGCACCATCATCACATCCTTGAAAAGTACTATAAAAAACACATTCTAGAAACCGCATAATGAACAACTAATTAAAATTTCCAAGTAAAATAATTTTTTGTGTATCTATACATTGAAATTTTAAATATATGATTGAATAGAAATTCTTTAAAGTATCTAAAGATTTATTTATATAGACGAGGTTCTTCAATAATATATCTTGTAATTGTTATTGGAGTATAAAACATGGGAGACCTTTACAAATAATAAATAGAGTAAAAATAAATTAAAACGAGGAAGATTATAGTTGCCCTTGTCAACTTTTAGATACCCGTGCTTACCCACTAACCGTTATTTATTTTCCACATGCTATTATAAATATTACAAAAAAAATATAAGAAAGTAAAATTTAGCTTATTATCCTATAATTTTTGCTTAAAAAAAATTAAATAAAAAAAAAATATTAAATTTTTAATTCATTATACCATAATTTTTGCTTAAAAACAAAAAAAAAAAACCATAAAAAAAAAATAACCATAAAAAAAAATAGCCCACCCCAAAAGTTGGTCCGAGCGATGTCCAACTTTCCTAACTAACTTGCCCTATTACTTTACCTGCCCAGTTTTAATTTTAACCTCGTAGCTTCATTAGATTCACAGTTATCGAATTGACAACTTTGTATGGCAGCTGCCCGAAAATGGGGTCGCAACATTTTGAAACTCCATATTAGTGCTCGATTCATTATATAACTAACAGTGTGTAATTTTCATCCTCGTAGTATACTCAGTTTCCAAGAAATTCATATTGGTGCAAAGAAGTTGTATGGCAGCCCCCCGCAAATGAAGCCGTAAAATTTTTAAACTTCATATAAGTGCTTGATTCATTATAAAACTAACCGTGTGTAATTTTCGTCTTTCTAGTATAATTACTTTTGAAGAAATTTATATTGGTTTAAATAAGTTGTGTGACAGCTCCCCGAAACCTTGGTCTGGTCTTAACCAAAAAGAATAGGGAACCTTAAAAATGTCCAAAAAATGTTTTGTGTGAATTTCAAAACTCTAGCTCTAATTTTTCAATTCTATCTCTTTTAATTAATTTTTAATTCACGAATATATTAAACCTAAGCAAAGTAAGCATCATATAATCATATTGATAAAATGATTCATGCAAAATATTACACATATACATATTATATGAATATACATATATAAATTATTTATGAAGCCATTTACTTAAAAAAAATCTTTGTGTTCTTTTTTGCTTATCTTAAATAAACTACGCATCATTTAAATCATATGAAATTCTAACTCGAAGTCGTACAAAAAAAAATACAAAAAAAAAAAAATAAACAAAAAAACAAAAACAAACAAAATTCATATAATTTCATGTTACAAGGTGCATAGCTATATTTCAAATTTTTGTATGAAAATATTGGAGTTAAAAAAGTTAGCTGTTCGAGAGCTACCCGAAGTTTTGGTCCGATCTTAACCAAAAAAAATAGGGAACCTAGAAATTGATTGAAAAATATTTTGTGAAAATTTCAAAACTGTAGCTCTTTTAGTTTTTGAGTTATCGTGCTGACACACAGACGGACGGACGGACGGACGGACGGACAGACACACATAGCTAGATCGACTAATTTTTCGATTCTGAGCCGATACGTACCCTTGACACTATATCTAGCTCGTCTAGATCGATGCGTTACAAACGGAGGAGCAAATCTAATATACCCGATGTCATATATATATGCACGGGTATAATTAGAACTTATCATAGTATATAACTTCATTTCATTAATCTTAAATCATGTACAAATTATCAGGACCAATATAAATTTTTATAGAATTTAAGTCTATAACAATTTTTGCAATTTTAAATTAATAAATTTAATAAAATTATTTAAAAATTTTTAAAATGAAAACTTATCAATATTATTTAAAATTTAAATTTAAAATAAATTAAAATATAAAAAAATATCCTTTAACATCCTTTTATTAACTAATACAAAATTACAAATACATATATATATATATATATATATATATATATATAGATAAAATACTTGACTTTGACACATTATATAGATATTAGTTGTCATAATATAACAAAAAGTGTTAATTTTAAATACAATATATATTGACAGATCTATTACATTATATTGTATATATTTTATTATATATTTAAAATATAATAAAAAAAAATTTAATACTATATAAAAAAATACTAAAATAAATTGAAAAAACAATTTAACTAAAAAAAAATTGAAAACATAAAAATAAATTAAAATATTTTGATATTAACATGAAAACTAAAAAATATATAAGATGTTAGTTAATTAAAATAAGTAAATTTAAAAAAAAAAAAACATAAACACCCTGTACAGAGCAAATTTGATTCTAATTGCTTTTAATAGATAATAATTACGAATTTATAGGTAAAAGTTTTTGAATACTTGCATTTTTTCATTAATTAAAAATTTGCATATATTACGGCGCGAAGTCACTATTGTAAAATTTAAAGATTTAAAACTTGTTTAATTAAGCTATTAATAAACCAAAGCTAAGTTAAACTAAAAGCATTTATATTCTGTCGTTTATATTCATATGTGATGTTTTTGCAAATCTATAATTAATTATTAAATTTTAGAAAATTTAAAATAAATTAAAATATAAAAAAATATCCTTAAACATCTTTTTATTAACTAATACAAAATTGCAAATACATATATATATATATATATATATATATATATATATATTGAAAAAAGTTCCTTAATTAGGCAGAACCCATTGTGTATCCCATTTCCAAAACTTTCTATCTTTCTAGTTATTAATAGTCTTTTATTAACTGCTTTATCTTAAATCAGACTTATTAGTGAGTTTAAAACTAAATTTATAAATGTATAGTGAGAAACTTTAATAATAATAAATAGTTGTACGTTAAGTTTATTGCACATTACAGTGAGTTCACACTATATACAACATTATTTATTTTATTAATATCAAATATTCTTACATTTCCATTTACAAAATTTTGTCACCTGTGCGGGAATTGAACACAAATCTTAGTTAGAGTTTTCTAAAAGTTCGAATTATCTTAACTAAACTGTACTTAAATGTCAATGTTTAACATTATTCAGAAAAATTGTCGTAAAATGATATTTTCTTATTATTGTAAATTCCAAGCTTTTTATATTTGTCTTAAAATACCATCTCAACTGTTGGCCTTGCTTAAAATATTTAAATAATAAAGAAAATTATGGTTTTAAACGATTGCATACTTTTAGGCACATATTTTCTAAATGATTACTTTGTTTTAAAATTGCATCCTTAATATCGCGGTAGTAAATACTTATATCAAATAATTGATTCTAAATCACCGTTTAGACATTAATTATTTAATATAAAAACATTTATTTAACATATACCGTTATGTGAATAACGTTAAAATAAATATTAATTTAATTTAAATTTTTTATATTAAATCTTATATGGATTTGTCATCATTCTGATAGACATTTACTTCCTTTTCATCTTATATTATACAAAGCAAATATACAATACACACATATCCTTAACACATATTAGAAAGTTTTGTTTTGTTGTAAAAAAGGAAGGAAAAATAAAAAAAAATAAAAAAAAAAAAAAAGAATAACAAACTTTCAATACTTTTCTTTAAATTTTTTTTTTTTTAAATTGTATTTTATTTTTATTTTTTGAGAACTCTTGACATTTATTGTTATTTTGAATACAATAGGAAACACTAATATATACATATATATATACACATGCATACATATGTTAAAATTATAATATGTATTTTGAAGATATTTTGGGCACAATGAAATTACTGTTATTTTTTTTTTTTACATTTTTACATTTTTTGTCATTTGTATGAAAAAAAAAAAATTTCTCGAGTGAAAGTGAAAGGATATCAAAAAAGTTTTTTTTTTTATTTTATTTTTAATAACAATTTATTCTATATAAAATATGTTTATGTTTATGTAATTATAAATCAAGTTATATATAGGATATGTTTTATAGTTCATTGTGTGTACGACATATATTTATATACCTATATATATATAGAAAGGTTTTTCAAATTATTTTTTTTTAATATTATATGAAATACAAGAAATTGACAACATTTCTATGAAAATATTTGATGAAATAATTTTTTTTTTTTTTTCTTTTATTTAATTTTTTTAAATTTGCCACACGCTGTCAAGGACGGCGCCAACTTAAAGACGATATCATTCAATAAATATTAACAGAAGAAAAACGAAAAAAACTAAAAAAAAAATCAAACTAAATTTTCAATTTTCAATAAATAAACAGATTTAGCAATCATATATAATAATATATGTATATATTTGGTTACAATATGTTTACAAACTTTTAATATTGGAATATCAAGTTAATATTGAAAATGAAGTTAATATTGTTCTTTATAATCCACACATTTGTCAAATACGTTGCTGTCAAAGTAGTCAATCTAGTTCTCTACTTCATATTCATAATATCATATGTCATTTCTAAATATTTCATCCTTGAAATATTAATTTTTGTTTTGATTATTTTATTAGAAAAATTTGACACAATCCTTAATTCGTTTTACATGAAATATGACAATTGTCAAATTTTTCATCCCTGAAATATGAATTTTTGTTTTTATTTTATTTCATTACAATTTTACACAACTCTTGATTTGTTTTACATGAAATATGGCAACTGTCAAATTTTTTATATGTCAATTGTCAACTATGCATCACCATAGATTAATAGAATTTTTTATGTTATACAACCATCTATATATTATGTATAATTAATATTAATTTGACATTTCAATATTAAGTAAGTAAATTTGATTGTGTGAAAACTTCGACTATTACTTAATATTGTACTTTTTAATCAATATTTGAGTATAAGATTTGTAAACAAGGCAATACAAATTAATACATACTTATAAATAAATACATACTTATAAATTCAACAAAACTAAATTACCAATCATAAAAATGTTTAACAACAGTTTTCAAGATATATTTTTTTTTATATCTTCAATCTCTTGGATTTTTTTTTTCCAATCAAAAGTCAAATATTTTTAGAAAATGAGTAAAAAAAAAAATAAATAATTTTTTAGTTTGTATTCTTCCCGTTGAACTGACGTCATAAGTTCACATTAATGTCATTTACTTTTTATAAAAATTAAAAAAAAAACAAAAAAAAACAAGTAATAAAAAATAAGAGGAAATTTTTTATATTTGTAAATAAAAACATATTAAAGTATATCTGCAAGAATTTCAATTTAAATTTAAAAATAAACACTAAAAACAAAAACAATTCACAATATTGAATTACTTAATTTTTGAATTCGGTTTGTTTTTTTTCAAAAAAAAAAAATACAACTTTTAAAAGGATCAAACAGTTGTAGACATAAAATTTAAAATGAATTTTGTTTTTAATCTAGTGTATCTAGAAAACATAAGTTATCAATTTCTCTAAACCATGATTATTAAAATTTATATTTAACTGTATAATTAAAAAACAAGATTGTTAAATTCAAACACTATATTTGAGGACATCTGTTGACTTTTAAACGAATTATTTTATATTACCTAGCATTTACAGTTATATCATTGTATGCATTTCTTTTAGCAAAAAGAGTACAAGAAGAGTAGATGGGAGTAGCGAATTGGACGTGAATGTTAGGAGAATGGAACGCTAATTTTTATCGCAGAAGTCTCTGTTCGTCAGATTAAATGTCATACGTATATGTTTGAAAAGTGATTATTTTGGTTATCTAATACGTTATGCAAATTTAAATTAAAGCCATTTGTCGCAAATATTTTAATTACCTGATCCTATAATTTACTCCTTTACAAGAGCTGGTGTAACTGCGAGTAGTTAATAGCAGAAAAGATTAGGGTACTTCTCTTTAATATAAGCTTATCATTAAATATGATCTGACGATGGTTAAACTTTAGACCTCATATAATAAAATATGTTCCAATTTTCTCAAACCTATAAATTTCATTATATTTTTTAGTTTTTTCTTCTTGCATTCCTTAGTCAAATATATGGTATTATTCGGACTAATCCGAAAATGTATGTAGAAACATTACTAATATTATATAAATTTTTTGTAATATAGCAATCTGAATTAAGTACACAAAATAAATATTCCGATAAACTGACCTTATTATTCCAAAAATTTTAAGTTTATCAATTTAAAGTCTTTAAATCAATTGTAAATCCTATTTCCAAAAATTTTTTTTTAAATTAAAATAAATATAGTAGGTTTATTTACTTCCAATTATTTTGCCACAGCTGTTGTAATAACAAAAAAAAAAAGAACTTATCTTTCAATATTATTCTCCCAAGTGTTTTCAAAACTATTACAAATTTTTTTTGTTTTATTTTGAACTTTTTTTTAGGGCACTTAAAAATACAATTTAAACTTTTAAAATTTTTTAAAAGATATATATTTGTATAATATATATATATATAAATTATTACTACTTTATTTCTTATTAATATTATTTTGGCTTTATCTTCAAGGAATTAAGAATTAAATTGTACCAAGTTACAACTTACTGTTGTGTGGTGACTGAAATCGAAAACTCAAATAAAACAAGTAATATTTTTAAAATAAAAAACTAATATTTAATTAAGAAATTTTATTTTAAAAGAAATAAAACTATATAAGATATTTTTTTATATATTTATTTAATAAAATAAAGTCCCACATGTATATGTATCATACTATATTTGGCATTATATGGATTAAGAGAATGATTTGCAGTTACTTAATATTGAATTGAATTTTTGAATTAATCTTCCTCACTTTTAATACAATATATAGTATTCTGATTTTAAGGAGCTGACTCCCAACTCTAAATATAATCTAATTATTTTTATCCCCTTATGACTATAGGGAGGTAGGTATAGACTGTAATGTATGGATCGGATCAGAATCGAAAAATAAATCGATTTAGCTTTGTATGTCCGTCCGTCCGTCCAGCCATCGAGCCATTTTGGTCCATGGGTTCGAGCAGCTGTCATGCAATTTCTTTTTTTGCAACTTCTACTTTTATATGAGTACAACTCTATACCTATTGAAGCAGGAATTCTAAAATTTTGCCAAAGATAGTTTAGTTTTATGGCCAAAGTTTCTGCAAAATTTGGTTGGTTTACTGCAGTGGGTTCGAGTAGCTCCGTTTAGTCCGTTTTTTTTTTAAATCTTGGAATTAAAATAATAAAGAATAACCAATATTAGAAATATAAATATTAAACAACAATCACATATATCTCTGATTTGAGTAAGACCTACTATATGACAAACAAACAAATTTAAAGTGAAATAGAGTAAAAGTTTTAAATTTCAAAAAAAATTTATTTTAAATTAATATTTAAACAATTACAAAATATTTTGTAAAAAGAATTTCAAAATTTTCCTTAATTTATTTAGTTGATGGTTTGTTAAATATTTAATTAATCTTTAAAAAAAACTAAAGAAATAACTTATCATTACATGTGAGTTCGTACTGAAGGAAAAACTCTTTGCAAATTGAAGGAAAAATCGCCTTAGAGAAATTTTATAATTTATAAAAGGGAAATTTTTTAAAATAACTAAAAAATTTAAAATTTAAGCAACTAATTTAATTCAATATCTTAAGGCTAAATATTTTTAGTTTTAAATTGTAATAAACTTAAATTCTATTCAAATTAAATCACATAAAAATAAAAACTTTAATACGATTATTTTATTATAAATCTTTGATGGACATTATTAATATTTAAATTTTAAATTTTTTAAATTTTATTTCAATCTTTAAAATGTAGAGTTAATCGTAAAAACATTTTATTGGATATTAAAAGGCCATCCTAAATCAATTGCTTTAAAAGTTTTATTAAAAAAAAAATCAAACGTGGGAGAGAGGAAAATATCTAAAGCCATCAAGAATAGGTGTGCGAAATGGTAGATCCTTTGTAAAGTGTTGGATTTAAATCAACTTACTTTTAAAACAAAACTTAAGATGAAAATCCTTTTTAAAAATGTTCAATTTGGTTTTTAGGGATAGAGATTAGAAAAGGAAATATGGAATGTGTTTGTTTGAGCACTGAAAATTACGGAATTTTGACTTTCTTCAAATTTTTTTTTAAAGGACTTTTGATAAACTTAAATGTAATAATTTAAAAAGTTTTTTTCAATATTTAAAGTTGATATAAACTTTTTAATATTTTTTAAGTATTTGTAATATATATGCATCATAATTTTAAATAGAAAATTCACTATAAAGACTTACCCAATTAAGTCTTAAATAAATAATATGTAATCCACAAAATAAATTATCCATAAGTATAAGTTCCTGCAATAGAAAAAAAAAAGAATCCTTAAGTTCAAATGTTAAAAAAATATTTAATTGTTTTTAAATGCATAGAATATATTTAAAATAATAGGAGCGTATCTATGCCTGTATTTCATTTGCAAGTATTATCATTTCCCTGTATTTTCCTTTGCTTGTGTTTTTAAAAAGCAGCAGCATTTGTTTTTCCTCAGATAATTTTATGTATATATGTATGTAAGATCGCGAGTTAGGAAAGATTTTAGAGTTGGCTACAAAATGAGCAGCCGCCCTCCCCTCTTCTAAAGGTCTTAATTATTAAAAGTTTATATTAGTATAAAATATACCTTGGGGAAGTTTTATAGTCAGTTACAAAATCTGGGTAATACGCTATAAATTATATCAAAAGCAAATAAATTAAAAACTTAAAATGTATCAAAACCAGGCCTTGTCACCACTTCATACTTCCTTTGATAATCATATTTGCTATTACATATAAATTAGAATTAATTTTCCAAAATTTTGAAGTTCAACAAACCAAACAAAATGTTCCAAAGTATCTAATTGGCAAATAAATTTGTTGCAGGACCTTTTAATAAATGATTACCAGTTATTTCAGAATTTCGATTTTTAATTATTTTAGTTCTGATTCTCTTCAAAATTTATTTTTAAGAATATTAAACTAAAGGATAGCTTTGATATTTATATATAGTCTTTTCACATGAATTTGGTTCTTTTTCACTTAGAATCAGTTTATTTCAAATCAATTTGGTCCTTTTTAATAAATCGCACACATTTCATGGGGCCTAGAAGACGAAATGACAAAAGTTAAAAAACCTAGTACCGAATTCTGTAGTAGAAACTGAAAAAGGAGCTTAAATTAAGCCAAGTCCCAAAAATGGCGCAGATATTTTTTATGATTTCAAACGCACCCTAAAAAGAAGTCAAGCTTTTATAATTTTTCTTGGTGCATTTAAGTGAGAAGCTTTTTTCAAATATTGATTTGACCGCTGAGTCACAAAAAATAGGGCTTCTTATAAAAAGACCAATTTAATTTTTAAGACTATTTTCATTTGAAAAAAAGGCAAGTTTCATGTGAGAAAGACTTCATCTTTTCATTTTAGTATTTACACTTTAATATTAACTACATTATGTAATTATGACTTTCACCATATAATTTTAATAACTTTTGCAAGAAAAACTCCACCCAATATTAAAGTAAAATATATATATATATACAAAATGTTTTCATGTTCATTGTTAGAAAGTGTTAAAAAAAAAAACAAACATTATTCAATCGTTCAAAATCAAGGTTATAACACTGTTTAAAAAAAAATAAAAAGAAAACTCCCATTCATATTCTATTTTAAAAATTTTCTTTTTGTTACCGTTAGTAGTTAGTGTATACGTAAGCGACTGTGAGTTTAAACAAATATATATATATATATATATTTTATATGTGGAGAAAACTTATACAATACATTTTACTTTTATTTTTTTGTATTTGCTGCCGCAGGATTTCTTTCTTCCTGTTTTTTGATGTAATAATAATATGTTAAACATATTGTATGTTAAACACCGTTACTGTTTTTCTTCACACATATATATATATAAATATATATATATATTCTATATAGTTCTAAAATTGAAAATAACGCATATGAGTTTTTTTTCTTTTATTAATATATTTTTTTCTTAGAAAAATATTTTTCTTTAGAAAAAATTTATTTTTAGAAATTGACGAATATTTTAATACCATATTCTGGTTAAATTTAATTGAAATTTAAAAGATATTTAAATATATTTTACATGTACAAGGTTTTAAAGTTTATTAAACGAGATTTGATCCCTATTATTTGTTAATATAGGAAGGAATCGAATTATTGATCTAAGGAACTACTTTATTAATTACATAATTCGAATTTAAAAACTAATTTTTAATAACAACTCTTAATAAAATATAAAAATTTTTATTGGTAAACCCTTCTACACGTAACAGATTTATTTTAATTCCCTAAATCCATATTTACCTTTCTTCATGCTGCGCGTTAAAACTTAGAGTATCGATTTATTTCGTAGTTTAGAGAAATGGGTGTAGTGTATAAACACACCTTCCCTACAAAAGAGTTTCATTCAATCTAACTAAATAGAAGTTTGGTTTATAAATATGACTATTAAAATACAAATAAAGTTTGAAAATTCTCTACGAAGCTGCTGAAGACATCAACACTCTTTAGAAATATAAACAAAAATATAAAAATACAACTGAAAAATGAGAGGTGACAGGTTTTGAGATTAATTTTCAAATTCTTATCCCAACTTAGTCAGAGTAATTTAGTTAGCCAAAATCTTACACTACAAGAAGAATTCCATGAAGTCATCTTAAAACTCTCAGCTCTCTACGAAAGAAAACGTAGAAATAAATCCAGTTAAAAGTTTTTCTTCTTAAATGATTTTAGATGGCCAAAATTCTTAGGGATATCAAAAATTTTATATAGGATTTTAACTTATACTAATTATTTGAACTTTATATTCCTGCAACTCCTGGAATCTGCAATATGGTCTCTGTATTTAATTTAAAGTAGAAACTTGAAATGGGTACCCATCGATAGACTATGTACGTAATTTGAACCAATTTAGACGGGTGGAACTAGAGATTCACTGAAAAGTCTGTTAGCTTTTATATGGTGGTGGGCTGCCGCGATCCAATTAGGCTCATCTATGACCTACAAGAATTAGGCTATGACCTAATAGATTTTTTTGACCAAAAAATCATTAAGATTAAATTTACCTAAAATCATTTGAGATTTGATTGAATTATTAGAACTTCAGATTCCCAGAAACCCGAAAATCTCAAAATTCCATAACACTAGAATCAATTTTAATAGGAATTCTTAATTGGTGTTCCCTAATAGGATCAAATTTCAATTCATTTCGACGGTTAAAACTCAAGATTTCTCGAAGAGTCTAGTGTTCTATGATGAGTATCTGCCCATCCTATGTTTCCATAAATAGTAAGTGAGAAAACATGAACAGTTCTAAATTTCTGAATAGAAATCTTCTATTTCTAAACACAGATCTTTTAAACTCGGTGATTTCCCTCTACATTCAGATTTTCTTAATTCAAACTAAACTTCAAGTTTTTCTTTACATAAAAATTATATGGAAATGTGATTTAAACATTTTATTTTTTTCCCATTTTAATTAACATTTCAAAATTTTTAATATTAAGCCTATAATATAAAACTAATCATCCGTTCACATTATTAAAATTTTCTCGTCCTTAATTCTAAATAAAAAAAAAAAAAAACTTTTATTAAATAATTCCTGGAGAGTTGATAATGAAAAAAAAAACACCACAATATTGCCTACTGATTCTTAAAAAACAAAATATTAGTGGTATAAGAGAAAATGTCAATCCTAAATCATCATTCATATTTGGATGGATAGCTGGATGATTGGATCAAAAACTTTATATTTTAATTTACTTTTACTTTGAATTAATAAATACAATTTTTTTTTATTTTTTCATTATTAAAAAAATTTTATTTATTTTTTATTTTTCTTTATGTATTTTGCATAATTTTTTGTCAAATGAGCCGTTGAAATCAAATCGTAAATGAATTTTTTTAAAAATATTAAAAAAAAAAAATTTTAATAAAAAAAAAACATTAAAATATAAAAAATCCTTCGGATATCCTTGCATAGGCTCGGTCGTCGTTAATTTCTTCATTTATAATAATAATACACTTCAAAAAAAAAAAAAGAAAAAAACGAAAACATCAATTTAGCATCCAATAGTATAATTTTTTTTTTTGCCTTCAGTATCCATCATTTACCGCACTCATTTTCATTCCCCAACTCCTTCAACTGCTATTAAAAAAAAAAAGTACGCAATTATGAGGCTTATGCAATGATAATGAGATAGGAAATAAAAAAAGCACTTAAAAAATGAATTTTACGTGTAGACATTTTGAATTAAAAATAAAAAAAAAAACCCGTAACGAATAAAATCAACATAATGATAATAATGAAAAATAAAAAAACGAATCTTTAAGTAGTCTTGCTGTTATGCGAGTTTTTTTTTTTTTAATAAACCGTGGAATTAAATTAAAAAATAATCAACAAAAAAAAAATCCTAACAAGAATTTTTAGAGAAAAAAAATACACAAGTGTGCACTAAAGTGTATGTATAATAAAATAAAAATAAAAAAATTTAAATAACTGCTCATCATAACTTAAGGACCACTTCTATTTTATATCCTGGAATTATTGCAAAAAAATTAAAGCAAAAACGAGAAAGAAAACCACCAACATTGTAGATACTTGAAAAGCTGTAAACTAACTAATTTTAATATTTCATAAAACCATTTAATTTATACTTTAGATAATAAACTAGCATTTAAGTAGAAAAAGAAAATGATATCATCAATATAATTAGGAGTAATTTAAGGTGAGGAACAACCGTTATTTTTTATTAATTCTGATTCCAAGTCAATACGATAGATGCTATTTAAAGCCTTTCTTATTTTCTGGATTTTCAAAGGAAATATTAATTTGAGCAGGGTTATACTATTACTTTCTTAGTAAATAAGCTCTTTGATATATAAGGCAATTGAAAAACCGTTAAATCGTAAAATAAATTAAGGATATTCAGTGGAAGTCCTAAACATGCACAGATAACCACTTTAAATCATAAGATATTTTATTCTTTATATTACTGTGACCTGGAAATAAAAGTACCTACACTTTCTAACTCCGATTTACGTAACCTCTCATTTTAAATTATTTATACATACATAAATATATTAAGCAAAAACAACAACCCAATTTTTCTTAATTTCACAAAAAAAAAATTTTAATTTAATTATGCTAAAAAATAAAATAAAAAATTGAATAAATTTTTATTTTATTTAGTTTTTTAATCCATTTTAACATTGGTATTTTATATAATGTATATACCACATTTTAAACCTCCAACATAGGCCCATGGTTTTTCTAACGATATTATAACATCTCAGTACTAAATATTATGATTTTAATAACCTTCTCAACTTTCTCAGAAGAAAATAAAAACTTTAATTGGAAAAGTATCACCAACAAACCTGAAACCACCACAATTGACACCCCTTTTTTTTCTCCGAATACAACATTTAAACTCTGACAGTAAAGATTATGTTGTTTTTTAACTGTCGTTGATGAGATTTTTGACTCATTATATTAAAGCAGAAAAACCGCACATTAAAAATTGTTTTATTTATAATTTAATTTTTTTTTTTTTTATTTTATTTTTAATGAATTTTTAATACTTTGTTTTTTTATTTGAAGGAATTATTACCCATTACCATCATCTTTACCACAAACAGTATCAACAACATTACTGCTGCATATCATCTCACAACCACTACTGCCTCCGCCTCCTTCATCTTCCCACAAAAAAAAATTTATCAGAATCACGGTCAACAAAAAATCATCATCTTTCTTAATTGCAAGCATCATTATGTCAGAAATCATATGAAAATTAAATTTTCATTTCAGAATAGAAAGAACAGAACACCCTTCCAAACTGTGATGGAAAGAAATTGAAATTTTCAGTGTAAAGAAAAACAATAACAACCAAATATTAAATTAAGGACCCCTTATATTAAAAAAAACACATTAGAGTAAAAAAATAACAATTCTAAAGACGAGTTTTTAAGTAAAAAATTTTTTAAAGCGCCATCTAACATATTCGGTATATTTCAACACCCTTGTACTCGTACATATATGTGCACCCTTACAAGTTACAACTCATTTCAAAGATAAACATCAAAAATTTTATATTTTTTTTTCAAAGAAATTTTGTTACAAGTTTCAAAAAAACATTTAATTTATTTATTTATTATACCCTACACCTATAGAATAGGTAAAGGGGTATATTAACTTTGGTATGGTGTTTGTAACTACCTAAAGGAAGCATGCTAGATATGGAAAAGTATATATATTTGTGATCAGCGTGACCGCCTTAGTCGATATAGCCATGTCCGTCCGTCCGTCCGTCCGTCCGTAGGCACGATAACTCAAAAAATAATGGAGCTATCTTGATGAAATTTTAACTGTAGGATACTAGGACTGAAAGTACGGCGGGGATTGCAAATGGGCGAAATCGGCCCATGGGTTCGGATTCTGGACCTTTAAATCAGTTTCAGGGCTAACGAACAAATATAAAAAATCACGATAACTCAACAACCAATGACGCTATCTTCATCAAATTTATGCTGTAGGTTACTAGTAATTAAACTACTTCGGGAATTGCGTAAGGTCGGGATTGGACCATGGGTTCGGAACCTGGAACTTTTTGATCGAATTTAGGCCAAACGAGCATAATTCCGAACCCAATGAAGATAGAACCTCCAAATTTGGTATCAGGGTGTCCCTTCCCATTTCCTAAGTGTCTTGTGAATTTGGGCCCCATTGGAGTAGTGAGTCGGGGACCAGCCACACATTTCCGAAGACCTTAAAGTATATCTTTAAAATTAATAAAGATAACAACTTAAAAAAATGTAGAAGCTTCCAATTTGCCACAAGGGTGTTCTTTACTATCTCTTGCGTGTTCCCCTAATTTGGGATCAGTTGGAGTGGTGGTTCTGTAACCCTCTCAGACCTCCCAAGTTTTAAAGGCTTTTAATCGAAATTACTAAACATAGTTACTTAAAATTAAGATAGGCAGTTCAAATTGTGTACAAGGGTTAACTAGTACTATAGTACAGCGTGGACTATATAAGGGCGAAATTAGCCCAACGGTTCGGATTCCGGACCTTTTAGTCGGTGTCAGGGCTAACGAACATATATAAAAAATCACTATAACTCAACAACTAATGAGGCTATCTTCATGAAATTTGTGCTGTAGGGTATTGGTAATGAAACTACTGCGGTGATTACGTAAGGTGAGGATTGGACAATGGGTTCGGAACTTAGAACTTTTTGATCGAATTTAGGCCAAACGAGCATAATTCCGAAACCAATAAAAATAGAACCTCCAAATTTGGTATCAGGGTGTCCCTTCCTATTTCGTAAGTGTCATTGAAATTTGGGCCCCATTGGAGTAGTGGGTCGGGGACCAGCCACTCAGTTCCGAGGACCTTATAGCATATTTTCAAAATTAATAAAGATAGTAACTTGAAACAAATGTAGAAGCTTCAATTTTGGTTCAGAACCTCTCTTAGACCCCCCCAATGTGTAAAAGCTTATCATCGAAATTATTAAAACAATTAACTTAAAATTAAGCTAGAACGTTCCAATTGTGTACAAGGGTTAACTAGTATTGAAAGTATGATGGGACTGCATATGGGCGAAATCGTACCATGGTTTCGGGTTCTGGAAACCTTGAAAAGTTCAAGGACTAGCAAACATATATCTTAAAAACACCATAACTCAAAAAATAATGCCGGTATTTTGATGAAATTTAACACTAAGTTACTAGTACTGAAAGTGCCATGGGAATTGGTTCTGGTCGAGTTTAATTTCGAAGCCAAAAAATATATTTCCTATTTCCTATGAGTCCCCCTATTTCCTATGCGTTATTTCCTATTTCCTATGCGTTTATAAGCTTTTCTATTAGGCTTATAAACTAACCATTTAAAATAATTGCAATTTTTAAAAATTTGAATTATTAAATATATTATGCTTTGATTATCTTTTTATCACAAAATTTAATAATTAGAATTTTTTCATTTTGTAATTGAATTGGAATAAATATATTTTCATTTATTTCAAGTTTGTTTGTTTTTTAATATTTTTAAATAAATAAATTAGTAAGAATTTGTAATATTTTTTAATAGATAGTGTAATTAGAAAATGTTTTTAGTATTATAAAGTTAATTTGGTTGGCTATGTCTTACGATCAAATTAATAGCAGCTTTAATGGTGTTAAAATGACTTATGAATATATCCTTAAATTTGAACCAAATAGGTGTAGGGTATTTCTAAGTCGGTTGCACCGACTGACTGTTGCTTTACTTGTTTTTTTTTTAATTTAATTTTTGATTTTTCAGTGTTTTTTTTTATCAAATTTTAATCCCTTTACCCTATTAAAACTATCCAAAAATTTTAACCACCCTCTTGGTTTCGTTTTTTGTTTTTTTTTGCATTGTTGAATCAATGTATCACTTGATTTAAACCTACAACTATGCCTGTCAACTTACATAGTATTTATATGTTAATGTGTTAGTTGAAATGTTAATAGTGGACCCCTTTGGAAAAAAAATTAAAACAATGTTTCAATATATTATGGCAATTTAATCAGGGGTGGATAACCTATAGTGTGAGGATAATAATTTAAATTGATTAGTGTTATTTAGTTTTAATTAACCCGAGGGTAATCGGTTTTTAACTTTTTTCGAATATCCTTATTTCGAATTTTCGAAAAATTTCGAAAAATTTTAAAAAAATAGAATACCTACTAATTTATACAATCCAATTTTGATTAATAATTAAATAATCTTATTACTATGAATAAAACTCTAAAAGGTGAAAATATTTCGAAAACCTCCTAGAATTAATTTTACGGCCCGCCAAAATCATCAAAATCATATTTCCTAACCCTGATTATTAAAATTTATTGCATAAATTCGATTTTTATGAAATCAAACCATTGAATGTGTTATATATAAATTTACCCCAAATTAAATAAAACATAAACTAACATATTGTCAAGAGGCATCTTAAGCTAATGATAAGTTGGGAGGAATTAGTTATGAAACTTCTCGTTTTTTTTTTAAATATGAACGATAGATTTTAATGTCATATGACATTTATTCTGTCAAATATAAGAAAAATATCATTTTGAGGGTTAAGGGTGTTATTTATACTATGTAGTATTCTAATATAAGGAATAAACTTGGAAATGATTGATTATAAAATACCATGATTATTCATTATTATTTTAAAATTTATGCTTTTTAATTTAATATTTAAATTTTATTTTTTTGTGGTTTGGGTTTAATTCATCATGAATTATTAATTTCCTTTCTTTTTTGTATAATAATGGCATTTTAATTTCTTTATTAATTTTTTCTTAAATTTAAACTAGATAGTCGGTTTTATTGAAAATTTTAAGAGGAACTTATCATCTGTAAATTTCTTATACAATCAATTCAGTAGCAATGACAATTTTTAAGGCAATTCTAGGAATGAAAATTTTTAAGGCAGCTTTGTCTTACGACACCTCAGAATGATATTAATTAATAGCTAAATTGTAATTATTATAAGCTATTAATAATTAAAATGTAAAATTAAAATGAACTTTTATAAAATTTCAGATATTCATAAACCTTTCCATTAAATTCAGAAGCAATGACTTAAATTTTCTTTCTAGACGATTAACCAGATGCGATATCGGTGCACAGATTATTCGAGGCATAGGCTGAGATTCTGCAGTGTAAATCACTCGGAAAATACTCAGTTTTGGAATTGAGGAACATTTTTGAACACACCCCCACGTTACACTTTTTGATCCCCCTTAAACAAAATCTTACCTTGTAATTTTATACAAAAACCTAATCTACAAATAGAACTACTTTTCTTAATTAATAATTGTAATAAAATACCAATTATATTTAATTAAAATAATTTTCTTCAAATGATATACAACAACCTTCTTCTAATTCTTTTAATTTTCAAATAATGGGCAATAATAATGGATACAACGCATGAATCAATTATTTCAAGGACATTTAATATATAATTGCTCTTCTAGTTTTAACAATTACTAAAAACAATAACTACCTTATTTAACTGATTAATATTATTAAATAATTAAATAATTTATTTCCGCTCTTAATAATTAATACAAAAATAAGCGCGGAAAAACAAAAACCAAAATGAATATGAACAGTAACTTATAAAATAGCAAAATTTTGAATCAAATTTTCCAAAAAATTTTTGAAGTATAATAGTCATCAAATTCCTCAATTTTATTTCATTAATTTTCCATTTTATATTATTTATTTCCCAAAAACAAAAAAAATTAGAAAAAAATAAAAATCCAATTTTATTATATAATTTATCCTATTTAATCCTATATAATGTCCTATTATCTTATATAGTTATTTAATTAATATAAATCTTTTTTAATTTTTTTTTTATTTGTTTCCTTATTCCTTATTGCTTGTCTTTGATTTTTTCTTGTTGTTGTTCTTCTGTTTTTAATTCATTTGTCTTAAATACATGTTTCTCATGTATATATATATAATATGTTTCATATACATGTATATAATATCCGTAATTAATTTTATTTTCCGCCCGCCTAAACAAATATTATGTTTACCAATCCACTAGATGATAGCACAACATTAAAAGAAAATTTTCCTAATGGTTATTTTGAATCGGATTTATTTTTTATAATCATTTCATATTTTTTTTTTCTTATTTTTGTTTTCAATTTTTTCCCATAATCTGTGAAAGGCAAATAATAATCTTGGTTTCATGAAAAAATCGTACATAATCAGCCGAAAACCCAAAATATCTAACGGTAAGTCAAATTTCGTATAGTAGACCCAAATATGCCCAAAATTAAGCTGTACATTTGCATTAAAAGTTTTTTCGTAAATTTTATCTTTAAAAATCATTTTGCACTGATTACATGTTTTTAACCTTGTATAAATAATCTGAGACATACTTCTAATAACTACAACTTCCAGAAGTCTTTATATGAAAAACTTCCCTTCATTCCTGAAGCTTTTGTAAAAATCTTTAACATATAAATTAATTACTAAGCCGATACGAGTCATTGATTAAACTGTACAAACTCAAATTTTTTAAAATCCAGTTTTTTCTTAAACTGGTTTTTTGAAAACCAAGTTTTTTTAAGCCAATAATCCTGTTTTCTGGAACAAGTTTAATAAAGTTAAATTTAAAAAAATCAATTACAGTCTTTTGACCGTCTCCAAACACTTCCAGCATTTATTACCTAAAAATTAGTTTCTTAAAAAACTTTCTTACCTCCGTTTTGTCTTTCACTGTACATTAAATTAATTCAAATACCATCATATGTTTGGACAGAATCATTAAGGACATGAATTTATAGACCTTATACATTTTCGATTATGTGTTACTATTAAGAAGTATTTAAGGTATAAAAAAAGATATGAAATTTTATTATGTGGGAATTAATACACACCTACACGTTTTTTTTTTTCTATTTTTCTTCCTTTAATTTTCTTTTCATTTTCTTTAATATTCAAAAAAAAAAATAGATAACTACCTTTTAATTTTGGGATAACATTCTTTTATAAAAACGGATATAAAATTTTTATGAAGGGAAAATAAAAATTTTTCCGAGAAAATAAAAGAAAAATTTTTAGTTAAGGACATGAACACGTGATTTGGTCGAATTATAAATTTATACCACATGTTTAAAATCAGAATTTTTTTTTAAATGGTATTTTGAATTTTGAAGGCTAACATAAATTTATTCACGTTTACAGGGATTGTATCTCATAAATAAAACAAAAAAAATAAATTGTACGTATATTTAAGGATCTATCAATATTTATAATCAATATCATAATCATTAATAATAAACTCAAAACATTATTGTGTAGGTATAGTAAAAAATTTTAATTGGGTTTATGAGAAACTATACTTTACAAAAAATTGAATAATAATAAACAACAAAATGGCAAGGGTTGAGTTAATCATTTCATTTTAGAAAAAACATGTGCTGCAGATAAAATTTTTTTTTTTTGATATTATCCTTTGAAGTATCTTAAGATTTTTTATCTGTCCTTTTTTTTAAAAAAATCTATCTATAATTTAAATTTTTTATATATGTAACAT
This sequence comes from Dolichopus griseipennis, assembly GCA_963082915.1. Taxonomy (NCBI): domain Eukaryota; kingdom Metazoa; phylum Arthropoda; class Insecta; order Diptera; family Dolichopodidae; genus Dolichopus; species Dolichopus griseipennis. The sequence continues at coordinate 5,032,345 of OY720444.1, forward strand.
AAATTATATGATGTGTAAAAAATGTTGGATATAAAATTGATGAATGAGTTGATAAAAAGTTTTACATTGAATTTAAATAAAGATTACATAATTTTGTATATGTATAGACCTCTTTTCAGATAAATTCCAGATAAATAACAAAGGTTGAAAAAGTTGTTTAATAATTACTCAGCATCGTTAGTAATCGGTAATAGACAATTATAGTAATAAAGTAGAAACAAAAGATCTAAACGATAGCTCAGCGGTAAAGTGGCAGATTTTCAATAGAAAAGTCTCGGGTTCAAACCGTGGTCGGGTAATATATAATAAAAAAGTATTGTGTATATTTCAATAGTTTAATAATAAGTCCAAATGTCAAATCGCCAAAGGATTAATATTATCAGGCAATATTTACTATTGTCTGGTACTACAAATAAACAAATAAATGTATAAGAAACAAAAGACAGAGGGTTTACGCAGATTGTAGGACTGTAGACTTTAACTGTAGACGTAGACTGTAGATTTTAACTAATTATAAAAAGGAGGGCAACATAAGGTCATCGTCACAACGGAACTATCGAGGCGGCGCAAACTATGGAAATCATTTGTCATGCGTGCATCTTAATAATGGAATCAGATCACAATAATGGAATCATTAAAGGCTGGGTGGCACAGTTGTTAGAGTGCCGACCTTTCAATCAAGTGAAAGTAAAAAAACTTTTCTGGTTTTCAACTCGACTCAGCTACCATTCGCCTTGGGTTCAAATTAATGGCTTAATCAATAATTAATAATTATATATCTTTAATAAAAAATACATAAATATATCAATATAAACAAATACAAAATGTAAACAAATAATTCAATTAAATAATATAACTCACTGATATAGAATACCATATAACTCAAATACAAAATTAGAACAATATAAACAAAATAGAACTGTATTTATTAAAAATCTAAGACATTTCTACATGTTATAAGGCGTACTACTATCTCATGTTTAAATTGTATGTGGAATTCATTTGATCAGTTCTAATATATGAATATATATCCCCTGTTCCGACATGCACATATATAGTCAGGCTGTTTAGCCTATCACAGTGAACAGTTAGCACGTAGAGGTGCCGGCAAAAAAAAAATCCATTCGGCATTCTACTAAAGTATATAGTGGTATTCAATTTAGTTTAGAATAAAATGAGCACCTTTCGCCTACATATCCCCAATTATTTTCGCATTCCTCATGGATTCTTCATCACCCAAATCTCGTTTGTCATTGTCGAAACGAAACTGTACATTTTTTATTAAATTTGTTTTTATTTTTTTCCTTACTCCTCTTGGATGCATAGGACTTCCACTTGACCCTCCATCTCACGCGATTTTGCGCTGATATTTTAATGTCATCCCAGGAGATGTTACATTTAGCCATTTCTTGATAAATAGTCCTGCGCCATGTGATGTTGGGACGAGTTTTAATATATAAAATTTAATTTTCAAAATAAATCTCTTAGTAAGTTTGAATGTATTAAAGTCCCACATCACCCACAACAACTCGGTAAAATCAGTATGGCTTTCGATATTTTTCACTGATCCTTGTAAAATCTAATGGAACACTATAATAATTATAAACGTTTTTTTAAAGAATCAACTTAAATTTTAAAACTCTTAAATTTACTAATTATAACTAACTATTTAGCAAGTGCATACAATGATGCTTTAATTAAAATTAAATACTTTCAGAATTCATTACAAAGTCATTAATTATTAAATTTTTAGGTTAAAAACCTAACTTTTATTCTTCTCAAAAAAAAATGTATGATATTTAAATTTAATTTTCTCAATTTTAAAAATAGTTTAAGACCATTCTAATTATTTTACATTTAAAAACAAAATTTTTAAACTTTCCAAAAAAAAAATGAAACCAAATTAAATTATGGACATAATTAAATAATTTGTAATTAAAACATATTTTATACCATATTTATAAAGTGAGTAATTAAAAATTATAAAAAAAAAAAGACAGAAAACTTGTAATATTGCACCTAGGTATAATTATCACCTATAGGTACAATACTCTTCATTATATATAATAAAATAATAATTCTTAAGTTACATAATATACATATACATATATATGTATATTAAACTTGTTAACATGGTAATTCCAATTAGTTATTTACAAAAATTACTTGACATAAGAAGGAACTTTTACATAAAAAAGAAAAAAAAATAAAAATTAAATTAAAAAACAGTACCATTAAACAAAATAAAAAAAAATAAAAATTGCGAAATAATAATTTATGCATTTTTAATTTGCTAGAATTGCTTCTTAATTATAACGGTGTTACCTAACTAACAATATACTCATCTCATAATAATAATAATAATGTTATATAAAGTACAAGTAAATTAAACAGCCTGAGTGCATCTCATATTTTTTCTTATACATATACACATACACAATATATATATATATGTACAAATAAAGATATATATATGTAATATAAAATATATAGATACAGTTGATTACAAAAAAATACGTAGAATTTATACAAATGTTTTTTAAATCAATGGTTTATTAATTTAGTTCTATGAAGATAACTTTAAATAAGCCTCGACTACTTGTTTATTTACTAGACCTTCTTTTTGAATCTATTTAATTCCATTTTGCATTATGTATTGTTGTTCTGATACAGTCCTTGTCCTCTTTGTTCTCACTGCATTAGCATTATTACTAAACTTTTATAACTAAACTAAGAAACACATTTTATTAAACCATTCCGAATTCAAAACAAGGCCTCAGATTATCCTTTGGGCTGTGGTTGATTGTTTCCTCGAATTTGAGAATTGATTTTTTAGAAAAGCCTTTAAT
>OY720444.1:5035393-5124428 GCA_963082915.1 Dolichopus griseipennis
TGTTAAAATAATTTTTTTGAAAAGACATTTTCTTAAAATCATTGTTTGTCAAATTGCACTAGGGTGAAATTTTTTTTTGCAAAATGCATTTAGATCAATTGGTATAAACCCAATAAACGTGTGATATCATATTTTTTTTTTGTTGATTATTTTAATTCCTGGTCACGTGGATAACGCAATAAACCAATTTAAGGATAATTCAATTTTAAAAATTAAATAAAATATTTTATTCTATATATATATGTATATATATAAATTATAACTAGACAAACGTATAAATATATGTGTGGTGTATATAATAGATATTATGAATTTTATAATGAGGACGAAATTTTTTTTTTTTTTGAAAAAATATCCTGTGTTCCAATTTAATTTTAAAATTTAATATCCATGGTTCAAATCAATTTAAAAAAAAATCAGGCAGGCAGGCTGGCAGGCAGTACATATATGTATGTTTAATTTAAATGATTGTCAATATTGTATAGGACACAGGGACACATATTATATTAAATACAATATTGTAAAAATCCCGGAACAAATTAAAAATTTGACCCCTTCTGTTAACAATTCTGTCTCTTCTGTTAATTAATGTTTTATTATATGGAATTATTTGGTACCAAATATTGAAAATTGCACAATTATTATATTTTGCAATCGAAATAAAAGAATTAATAATACAATTATTGTAAAAATAAAAAATTAAATTGAAATTAAATTGTAAAAGTGTATAAAAGAATAAGTAAAATATTTTTACAAGAATACAAAATTTTAACTGAAGTGAATATTTAAGGTCTAAGAGAGAGGATCACTCCTCTTTCTATTTAATGCAATTTTTAATGGTATTAAAAATTTGGTAACAAAGTTTCTGAATTGAACAAGAATTGAATCTTGTTTCTTTCAAAATAGTTTTAAAAGAATAGAGAATTGATTGTTTAAATAACTATTGGTTTTAATCTATTGCAAACATTGATCACTAATTAATGTATCAATATGTGTATCCAAATAAAAAACTACCCTTAGCTTAACATTTTTAAATTTGATATTTAATGAAGAATACAATTACTTACAATGCAACCTATAGTTAAATGGTACATGAGAAATTAGAAAAATTGCGCCTACTACTTAAACATAATGGATTTTATTAAGAAAATACCTGTGGCAGAATAATGGTTTATTTTTAAAGGTTTTTTCATATTGCAAGTGTAATATTATCCTTCCATCGATATTTTCTAAATCAAATCTTTTTTAAAGGATGTAACAATGGTTACATTTTGATTAAGAAAATATCTGTGGGATTTGACAGGATAATAGTTTAAATTTTTAAATTTTCAAAATTTATCTTCTGTTTATGGGGTTATTTATTGTATATAGCCCTTTTTGAACTCATTATATTGTGCATATACTGAATCTGTTAGTTATAACGATCTAATTAAGTTTTATTTCCCTTTTTTTTGCTATCTGTTCTACTGTTAATCTAATAATATTGTTAATACCCTTGGAATATCATGCAACAGGGGGGGGGGGGGGGGGGGGGGGTCATATTAGGTTCTTATTATAAGAATTGATTTTTATAAATACATACGTACAATTCAAATATGAGATAGTACCAGGTCTTGTAACTTTCTACCAGGTCTTGTAACTAAAGAAATTTCTTAGATTTTCAGTAGATACAATTCTATTTTGTTTATTGTAACAATTTTTGGATTTCAATTATATTGTATTTTGTATCTGTGAGTTATATTATTCAATTTAATTATTTGTTTATACAATTAATTATATGTATTTTTCAATGTATCAAAATTATATATTGATTGAGTCAAAAGTTTAAATCCAATGGCGAAAAATGTTGTCGGGTCGACCTCGCCTTCGATTACCTTCGGGATGCCATTCTAGGGTCATTATTGTTGTTGTAGGTTGATTATTTCGTCAGAACTTCACCTTTTCACTTCAGTTTTCTAAGTTTTATTTGGCTTATTACTGGTTTCTCGCCTATTAATTGCTATAAGTCTCTATTACTGATGGTATTTGGCCAAAATATTCCACATACTCTCCTCTGGCATTTGTTCGTGAACACTCGGAAATTTTTTGCGGATGTTATTTGTAGTTATCTAAATTTTTGGGTTGATAACTACAAATAACATATAAAAGTGTTGACATATTAAACATACCCACTGAATTTAGCCGCCCAAATCTGCAAGATATAATCCAATAATTTTTGGAAATATTAAATGAAATATTTTATCCACTCAATCTCATCATAGGTCGAGTCATATTTTAACAAAATTTTCCTAATCTTCTATTAACTTTTAAAAATATTAACAAATTCTTCATTTAACAATCGCATTTCTCATTTTAACTAGTTAAATTCCAATTACCGTTCCCCAATTACTCCAACTTATCTATAACCTACTTAAAACCTTATTCTTTTACTCTTCCTATATATTTTCAAGTATTCTTAACTATTATATACTTATCATTAAATCTACTTTTATCAATTATATTAATAATTATTCTCAATTAAAAACCTAAAAACCTTAGAAAAAAACGCATCAAACCTTATTAAATAACAGCATGAATTCGAATTATTCTTCCGTTTATTTCAAAAATTTCTTTTTATAATTTCTAAAACCCAAAAAAAAAAAAAATCTTAAGTATCTCTTCCTTAAATATATCTTTTCCCAAAAAAAAATATTTAATGATTCTATTTTTTTTAAATTATTTCTCATTTCCTATCACTCTTCAGATGAAGTCTAAGAGTTTCTATAAGTTTTGTACATTGTATATGGAGAATCATTAGAATAAACAATTATTTAATTGTTTAATCTCATGAAATTGTACTTTAAGTACATATTCAATCCCAAAACTTTCAATAAATATACAGATATATATATATATATATATAAATACCTTTAAAATATATCATCGAATGGAGTATCAAGTGTATACGGTTCTTAAATACCAATTTATAAACTTTTTATAACTTAAATAAAAAAAAAAAAACAAAACTAATGATTCAAATAAAATGAATTCGATTTCAAACTTCAAACTACCCAGACTCATTGGAACCCAATTTAAAAAGTTTTTTTTTTGATTTTATATCTTAAGATACTTTTTTCCCGCGCGCTTAAAAAAAAATCTTTCGCGGCATTTTAAATAAATTACAGTAAGATAAAAAATGAAAAAATTAAAATTAAAGACCTCAAATACCTTTTCTCTGTCTCTGTTATAGTAAAATAAAAAAAATTACAATTTAATAGATCCACACTTAATTGTATAGAATATACACATATGATCTAAGACGCATCTGATCTAGTATTATATAAAGTTGATTCATTGATTGTAGATCAGTATGAGATTTAAACTGCTCAAAATATATGAGACCTCGGTATATTAAGAAATAAATTGGAATTGGTTTCCAAAATGTCTGAGGAAGTGTAAATTGTATTTTAAAGAATCATCATCACTATTAAGCGATCAATTATTGATCATCATCATCTAATCACTGATTGCGGATCAGTGTGAGCCTCAAACTGCTCAAAATATATGAGACTAAGACCTCGGTATATTAAGAAATAAATCATACATTTGGAATTGGTTTCCAATGTGTCTGTGGTGGAAGCGCAAATCGCATTTTAAAGAATCATCATCATTACGTATACCATATATGAATAATCATTAAGCGATCAATTATTGATCATCATCATCATCTAATCCATTTACCAAAAAAAAATAAAAAATGAAGAAATGGTGGTTTCTTTTTTTTTTTGGATTATCATTCTTAAGGTAAAGTTGGCTATTAATTCCGATGGTGATTTAACAAATTTACAAATTTTTTTTCTTCGGATATTCTACAACTGTTTTAAAAATATCATTCCAAAAATCACTTTTAATATGACTCAGTAATTTGGTGTTTTTTTTTTTGATTATGCATAGCTTTATGTATCTTAAGATACAATTTATTTTGAAATTATTATTATTTACTAAGTTATTATTACTATAAACTTATAATTTGAGACAAAATACCGACCGAGGAGGAAAAACTAAGAAATAGAAGATTATTTTTTATGTTACACATGTGTCTAATTATAAACTAAAATTAAGTAGTAAGTAAATCTATATATATTTATATAACTAACATATTAAATACAATGACCTCATTTGTAATTCCTTTCCTCAATTCTAAACCATAGGGTTATACAGATTTTTTATTGTACTGTAAATAATTATTGTAATTGCTTGATACGAAAATTTTAACGCTTCAATTAAATCAAATACATATTTTTATAGAACTATGTTTGGAAACTTAAGATACTATCTAAAAAAAAATATAATTTGTACTATGATTAGTGAAAAAAATAAATAAATATAAATGTAATGAAGATATATTCTTCATCATTTAATGGTGATTACTGATTTTATCTTAATAAACTATTTAAAATGTGAAAAAAAAGTACGATGATTTTATCTTAAGATACTTTTTTTTCTAAATTGGTGGAAAGTAGTAGTGAAATTTTTTTTTTAGATTGAATTCCAAACATATAAGAAATAGTGTAAGATTTAATCAGGGTAAAACAAACATATGTGTAATTTTAATTAAGTAATCATTAAGTAATTACATAATAATCATGAAATTTGATTTTGAAGTAATCATCAAATGATTACATTTTTAGGGATTATTTTGAAAAATTCGATTAGTTTCAATTCAATTATATTATTCTAAATTGGGATCTTAGTAATAAAATTAAGGGTATTTGTTTATTTACTGAAGGTCTTCATTCACTAGATACAACTTTCCATTTAAAAGATGATCGGTATGGGCTTCTTATAATAGTATATTGACCACAGAATTGTCTTCCTCCTATCTATTTTCCTTAAATATATATTGTTTAATTTTCAAGCAATGGGTCTTTTCTTAATAGAGTTTCGAATTACCTAAGAACTCCTATTTTAAATTTTAACACTTGCCAGAGGGTCTCGTCTTTTCAATATAAGTATTCTAAGTATGAACTTCTCCTTAAGAAGGTTGCACTTAGTTTTTATACTAATTTAATATGGGTTGGGTCTGAATCTCGGTTTAATAAATCTTGTTTTTAGAAAATCTTGTTTTAGAAAATCTCGTTTTTAGAAAATCTCGTTTTGAGAAAATCTCGTTTTTAGAAAATCTCGTTTTCACAAAATCTCGTTTTAGAAAATCTCGTTTCAGAAAATCTCGTTTTTAGAAAATCTCGTTTTGAGAAAATCTCGTTTTTAAAAAATCTCGTTTTCACAAAATCTCGTTTTAGAAAATCTCATTTTTTATATGCTGGAAAAGCTTATAATTCTGATTTTGTATCCAACTCTAAAAACAAAATTTATTAAAAAGGCGAGAAAACGATATTTTCTAAACGAGATTTTCTAAAACAAAATTTTATAAAAACGAGATTAAAAAAAAAAAATTACTAATCCGAGATTATGGAACGCTCTCATGAAATATAATAAAACTTTGATAAGATAGCATTGACGAACTTATTAACTTTGAAAAGCTGAATCATTTCTTAAAAAACTTATAAAAGACAGCTGAAAAAGTTATTTCTTCAGGTCAAGTTTTTAGAAATGAAGTTTCGCATCAAAATTTTTTAGAAATATTTAGTGCGGTTCCAGTAGTGTAAGATAGTATTTACAGCTTATAGAAGCTCCTGTTAAAGGTAATGAGCTATAATCTACTAAAAGAAATTAGAAGGTTAAATTGGATTGAAGAATAAAGAATTAAACTAATGAATTCTGTGTAATATAAGGCTCTAATACAGTAAATACATATAAGATTCAGTAATTCTACTGTTGATTTTTAAATTAATAAATCAATTCAATCAATTACTAAATAGTTACTAAAGTATATAATTAATAAAGAGGGCCTGTGGCTTTTTATACTTAAAAATATGATTACTAAAGCCACATTGATCTAAGAGACCTCCTTCATAGTCCCTAAATCTCAGTCGAGATTTAGAGGTCCCGTACTTCATTTAATTACTTTTTTTTAAAGATATAGTAGCCCCTTACTTTATTTAATAAAATTTATCAAAAACTAATTATTTTAATTGATATGTGTATAATGATAAGAAATTTTCACTAATTTTCTATTGTGAAAAATATGAATTTTCATTTCTAAACAAAATTTTCCCAGTAGTAAAACATAAAAAATTTTCGAATTTCTTTTATTTTTTAAAAAATTTCAATATTATTGTTTTAAAAAATGGAATAATATTTTCTTTTATTTAAAAAAAACAAAGTATAATAATATTTTATGTATATATACTTGTATAACTCGAAAATGTATATAGTTTTATTTGAATGCATCTAAAGATAAATCTAAAGATGAATTCATTTGGTTTTTATTTTGTTTTTTTGTCAACACTGTTTGAAGGGGATAATTATTATTTATCACCATTAAGCTAATTTGTTCATCTTATCATTTATATATATATATATACATATATGTAAGTGATTATACTTTTAAAATTTATCCAAATTATTAAAAAAAAATCGGAATTCCTTCTTATTATAGGATAAGCAACTTATTTAAGGTAGAACTAGTAACTAACTAAAAAATAGAAGGCTGAATTATAACTAAAACACTCTTTCAAACACTTTTTCTTTACTGAAACCCTATAATGTAACTTTTTACTGTTATTAATTAAAATTTTTACAGTTCCTAACTGTATCACACTTCATTTCTAACAATTTACTCGCAGTTCTCTTGTGTAGGATTTCGTGTTAAATGCGATAGCAATTAATTTGATATAATATTTATACTTATAGAATGAGGTGTAGGACAGCTTAAAATGAGCTATTCGACATCTTAAAAATAATCATTGAGATGAATGGGGTTAACAAATTCTCACTCTGTTATTATACTCTCAGTTCCAGTTTCAATACCGAATTAATTCAACCAGGAACACAGCACACCTATTTTAAGCAATCAATTTAAAAAACCTTAGAACCCTAAACTTAGGAAAACTAAGGATCTAAGGATCTTATAGGATCTTTAACGCATCATGGATCCATCATTAAGCAGATTAACGAACTTTGATCCCTCAACGAATTTTTTTTGATCGTAAACTATACATATACAAAGTTCGCTGTCAATTGCTTGTACCGGTCACAACAAATCTTGTTTTTAAGTAGAATAACAGAGAAATCAAAAAGTTTTCAAGTCGAAAAGGGTTAACGAATTCAAAAAAATTGTTCCTACAGGGATTTTTTTTGGCTATGTACAATTAAAATAGAACCTATGTACAATTTTTTTTCCAAATTATTTCGAACAGTTTTGGAAGGAGAATAGATAATTTAAAAAAAGTTGTTACGCCCGAACGGGTTAACGAATTCAGAGAATTTTGATTGACCAATGTGAAGGTTTAATGTGTATACCCATGAGGTTCGATATTTACCAAATATACTTTGTATCTATTAATTGTAATACCATTTATTTAGCATTGCAAGATTCATAATACCACTTCTTGTAATTTATTTAATTGGTTCATTATCTGGGCGTATTAAAAACAATGGATAAGAATTTTTATATATATTTTTTTTTGTGTATAGTGGTAAAGCGTGTCAACCGTATGTGAAACTTTAATGGAAATCAAAATAAGTCTCAAACAGTTAAATATAATACCAACATTATAAAAAAAACAAACAAGGAAATTTTTTTATATCGTCTGCGGCATTATGATGGTCTCAAAAAAATAAACAAAAAAATTGCAAAATTAATATGAGAAGATAAAAGAATTTAGATAAAAAAAAACCTAGAACAATACTTAGTTAGCTTAGTATGGGTATGTTATATATAACTCATACATTCACTATTTATAATAATATATGTTTATAAATTTTTAAAAGTTTTTCCAGTTTTTTTTATCCATTGTTTATTATAAAATATTTTTTATTACTTAAAAATGTCCCTTTGCTTAAGTTCCAATGTATACCTTATTTTGTACATCAAAAGTTTTTAAATTTTTATTAAATCAGTAGCTGTAGATGCAGTAGATGTTTTGCAAAAATAAGTATAAAGTCAGTTTATTAGTTTTGTAAGTTAAAAATTATGGTTCTGACATAAAAACTTAAGATCTATTTTATTTAGATCAGTTTGAATTCATCTGTAGGTATGGGTTCAAGGATTTTACAGGATTTAAAGTTCAAGGTCCTTAAAAATTTTGTATTAATAACTATATCTAACTGAGATCTCTTATTCATAAAGATTTACAAACGATGAGCGGAATTTGAAGGATATAAATTATTTAATAGATTTTATTTAAAAATAAATATTATTCGAAAATAGATTCAAGTATTTGTGTTAATAGATCTAAATCTAATTATTCAAACATTAATGAAATCTTACATTTATATATAATTTAAACCATATAAAATTGGTAATAGGTGCTTGCCAGTGATTGATTCTAGATAACTCTAATGAAAAATAGAAATGTACTATCAATTAGGGGAGGTATGAAAAATCTCAGTAACTGTCAAACGAGGACCTCTTCAAATATTCCTTTTGAGGCATTAAATAAACTAAAATATATGTCTCCAATCTTAAGCACTCTCACATTTTTTTGAATTCAAACACATGTTTTTACCTTTGAATTCATATCAGAGAATTAGCATATGATTTGCAAAAATATGTAAAAGTATTTTTCAATTTTATTTCCACTTCCTTTTTATAATGAAACAGAATTCATCCAAAATTATTGTGAGAAATTACCAAACTAATTAGATTTTGAAATAGGATCATCTTTATAGGATCATAGATCATCTTTAATATTTAGAAAACTTTTAAGAAATTATATTTAAAATATGATTAAAAAACTCAATTAAAAATGGTTGATTATCCTGTCGAATTCTTTTAAGATTTAGACTCCTTTTTTTAATATCCCGCTGAATGATTTAAAAAAATTTAGGGAACTTTATTCAATTTTCAATTTTCTTTAATCCAATTTAAGTTTTAAAATAAATCTACTTCAATTTTGATTTAATTTGATCAACTCTAAAAACGGACTCTGTATATTATAATTGAGATCAGAAGCTTAAAAATTTATTAGAACATCATTTATTCCTATTTAAATTTGACCAATGGCGTAGTGGTAAAGACGCCGTCTTTCATGCGGATAGACTCGGGTTCAAACCCCGATCAGATCATATTTCATAAAAAAATATCATAAAATTGTATATAATTATATCGTAATAGTTAATATCGTAAAATAAGATAAGATTTAATATAAATATATAAATAACTCTTGTGTAGAATAATAGATGGCGCACAAAATTAACATTTGTATATTCATAATCTTATGCAATAACTACAGCCAAGTAATCAACGGCTTATAGAATATAACAATGAAAGAAACTGAAGCCTAGTCTAAAAAGACTTGGTGGATGCCCTATACTCCTTAAAGGAGTGGTAAAGTATTGAAAGAATGAACTATTTAAATGCTTGAATCTGGGTAACAATCGATTCTAGTTTTTTTTTTATTTTCTGTGAACACCTTAACTACCCAGTTATTTAAACACTCCTCTACATTGAAGTTCTTTTGTTCATCCCTAATAAGTTTTATTTCTTGAATCCCAAATAGTTGAAAACAAAAGTTCAGTAAATTTAAAAAAAACTTTAGGGAAATTTGAAGGATATTCAAAGGACTCTTAATTTACAAATGTATATAAATAATTTTGGCCTGTACATTGTGTGCTGTTAAAATAGATAATCGTACCTCCAGCAGCTTCCAAACTCACAAAGGCTGTAGACAAGGCGATGCACTTTCCTGTAATTTATTTAATATTGCATTGGAAAAAGTTGTGCGCGATGCTGGTATTGAAACTAGTGGAACAATCTTTTTCAAAACAGCCCAAACTCTTGCGTATGCTGACGAAATAGATCTAATCGGGAAACAAAAAGAGTCAGAAAATATGTTAGATGCAATTGAGAGAAAAATCCTACGAAAGATCTTTGGTCCTCTAAATATAAATGGGTATTGGAGACATAGATATAACCAAGAATTGTACGCACTCTACGACAATATAAACCTAGTCAGGAGAGTGAAAATACAAAGACTGCGTTGACTAGGACATGTTGTAAGAAGGGAAGAAAATTGTCCGGTGAGAATGGTTTTTGAATCCAACCCGTATGGTGTACGTAGCAGAGGCAGACCAAAACTAAGATGGAAAGAAGGAGTAGAACAGGACTATTGAAATTTGGATTTGTCGGGCTTATGGAGAACAGCTGCCCAGGATAGAGACCAATGGAGAAATTATCTGAAGTCGGCCGGAGACTCTAGAGTTTCGTAGAGCCATTTATATGTATATATATATATAAATAATTTAAGAAATATTATAATGAGACGGACTTCAACTAAACTAATTCAAGTATAGCTTTTGATAACACACTTAACTTATCAGATGATTATGCAAAAGTTGAATTAGTTGTTTGACTATTTTAATTGTTCATGTGTGCGTGTGTGTGTTTTTGTTTTTTTTAAATAGTTGTTGTGATATTAAAAAAAAAAATTATGTTGTTTATATACATATATATTACATATATGTTTCTTTTTAATAATTGTGTATATTATTTACCTTTGTTTTATTTCTTACACAGTTTTTCTTTTTTTTTTAATTCACAATTATTATTGTTATTATCAAAATGACAGTTGATGTGCGATGCACTTATGTTTATTAGCTTCGCGTTAATGTTTTTTTTGTATTTTTTTTTTTTTTTTTTTTTTTTTTTAAAAAATTTTCATGCTTATTTTCAATTGTTTTATATTTTAAAAAAAAATAATACATATATTATTATAATTTTATGTTGAAGGTAATAAGATGTTTTTTAAAATAAAAATAAAATAATTGTTTAAAATATAAAAAAAAAAACATAATTTTTTTTTAAATATATATATATATAATATATATACATATATAGATCAAAAAACATTTCATTTTAGATATCAAAAAAAAAAATGATGTTTCATTTTTATAAGAGGCATTTTGGTGTAATAATCAACAAAAGAGTTAAGAGTTTGTGAATTGAAAAACATATAATATATATATATATATATATATAAATATTAAAAATGGCGTATTTTAAATATGATTTTAATTTTTTTTTTTTTTTCAAATTAGTCTAATGGATTTTTTTATTCAAAATAATAAATGCATAAAAAAATTAGTTATGAAAAAATGTTTATTTTAAAAAAAAAAACAAAAAAATTTAATGTGTAAAATATATAATTGATGCAAATATATATGTGTACTTATATAATATACATAAACAGAAATATTCATATATGAAACATTTTATATAATGTACGTTACAATTAAAGTCCGAAATCTAACAAATTTAGTTTTGTAAAAATTCGACCTTTGGCATAGAGGTTGTTAGGACGTCGACCTTTCAATCGAATGATCTGAGGTTCAAACCCTGGTCGGATCATATCTAATAAAAAAAAATTATAATTTTTAATTGATATCGTAATAGTTTACATCATAATATAAAATAAATTTAACTGTCACATCTGAAACGGAAAAGCAGATTCACTCACTTTTCACATTGTATGTGGTAGGGGACTGTACATAAATAAATAAATAAATTGAATGATTACTTGAAAAAGAAAGGCTGAATCATTTGCTTATCACATTGTATGTGGTAGGGAATTGTTTATAAATAAATAAATAGTTTTTAAAAAAAAAATGCTTCTCTGTATGCAGTTGTTTCTGTAAATCCATTTAACATCATATGTCACAATAGAACGAGACGTTCTGACAGATTAACTACTCGTTTTCCATTTCAATAACGCTTTTTAGCCAAACAACTGTTAGATTTTTGCGATTCTCCTGAATAAACTTAGTTTTTATCTTGAGTATTTGCCTTTACAAAGAAATTTAATGTAGGGAACAAAGTTATTGGATCTTTTTACCTATTTAAACAAAGTAAAATTTAGTAGGATAGTATTTATATGTCAGTCAATCTCCTCAATAACAGTATAAAATTGACTTTAACTTCATTGAATTCTGATTTACATATCATATTATCTTTACTGATATTATTTTAGATCTAATATATACTCGTTTCACATGAACTTAGTCCTCTTTCAAACTCATACCAATTTGGTCTGTTTTCAAATTAAATTGATTGTTTATAAATTTTCAAATAAAATTCGTCGTTTTTCAATTCAACTTGATTCTTTATAACTCCCTGCGTATCTTCGGATCTAGAAGCTGAACTAGTTTAATATATTTTGAAAAATATAGCCCCCATTTCTGTAATAGACATTTAAAAAGGAGGAAGAAAATTAAAATAAGTACCCAAATTTTCGGGGCCTATTTATATAAGAGCGGACTACAGAATTGATCTTTTTTCATTTTTCATTCTCTGTCTAGGTGTTACTACAAAATTGGTAAGTACCTTTTGTCAAATATTTTTATCCGAGTACTGGATCCCATAAAACAGGGCTAATTAAAAAAGACCAAATTCATTTGAAAATATAGACAAATTTCATGAGAAAAGAGACTATTCATTGGAAAAGAGTATATATCTACTTGAATAGATAAATTCTTGGCTGTGGAGATAATTTCCCTAAGAATGAATTGTAACTGAATCCATTAAACAGTATCTCTTTATTTGACCGAATTATAGGAAATACTTCTAGTCTCAGAATTATTAAACGCCTTCTATCAAAAAGGGAAGATCGTATTAAGAAACTTAACACATTTTATCCTACATTGAATAATTTAAAAAAAATTGCAAGAATTTCGAATACCAATTGTAACAAATTTTTATTTTAAATTTTATTCGAATTATCTTCACACATTCATATTTCAACACACATTGATACATAAAATATTAATTCAAATAACTCATAAACGTACATACCTATTTTTATACTTTTTCACTTCACAATTTTTTTTTTAATTCTGACATTTTCTATACAATTTGAACTTTTTTTTTTGTATTCTTTTTCAGTTTTTAAAACAAAAGTCGAAAAACAATTTTTTTTTTTATACCCAATGATTTGCTAAGTAGTAGCTAATTAGTGATATTGAAGGTATTATTTGTCATATTTTATAATCAAAATTTTTTTATTTGTTATCGTTATCACCTATTATCATAACACATATATATCTATATATAAAAAAATTATTTTTTTTTTAATGGGGGAGTGATAAATATAACGGAAACACTTTATTGAAATTAGCACTTAACGAAAGGTGGCTTTTTTGTTTCCGCTTCGATTTCCATCTTGTTTTTTGTTTTAATTTTTTTTTTTTTATTTTGCCAATAATTTTTTTCTCTCAAGAGAAGATAAATAAAAAAAATTATAAAACAAAATATGTATAAATCTATTTTATTGTTTAATTTATTTACGCATCAATAATAACAAAAACAAGAACCTCCCCAGCCTCCAGAAAACGTATCTAGAGAAATAATATTATACTTGGTATATTCGGATTCATTTTTTATATATTCTGAGTCATTAATGACTATTTCAATTTAATTTTAAATAAAAACTATAATTAGTTTTAATAATTAACTAATTTATTTTTAACATGGCCTGTTTTCCAAAAAGGGATATGCGAATCGAAGATTATATGAAAGATTTAAGATTCTCTGAAAAAGGTGCGAATTATTTAACTCCCATTGTAAACATAGTAATAGGACAAAATCCCTAACTATACTTGCAAATTATAATGACTAAGGAGACTGTATTATTTCAAGGATCGTCAGCAATCAAAGATCTCCTTGACATGGAATTAATGGCTATGGAAAAACATTTTTAATTTTTTGGTCATTGTTCTCTTATTACAGGTTCAACTGTTTCATGCAATTTATAAATTTCTATAAAATTTTCCGAAGAAAAAGTAACCCCCAAAATCTTTACACGAAAAAAATTAAAGTTCCTAAAATTTGGCTTTCGAATCCTTTTTGTTGTAATAGCAGTTTACAAGTTGAAACTTATAATACGTACCTAACTCGGTTTCAGTATAAAAAGATGAGTTTTTCAGAAAATTGGATAGTCAACTCAAAGAATTGGGGGTTTTTTATTTTAAAAGTTTCTAGAAAAGATGTACAATTATATTTTTATTTATTTTTGGACTTATATTTTTGGAAAACAATAGATTAAAAAGTTCCCAAAAATTTAAATAAATATTTTATATCATTTTTTTAGTTTACCATAGTTTCAGCATATTTAATATAGACTTTCAAATTATATTTAAGAGCACTCAAAATATGAAATATGCCAAAAAAACCCCATAACGGTTTATTATTTTATACTTTGTACAAAATTTGATAATAATAGAACCTTAGCCCTTTCAAATGCAATAAAAATTCAAAATTTTCCATTCAACATTTTCCAAAAATAAAACTTTAAGTTCATAATAACGTCAATTAAAACCATGTTCTAAATTTAAATATTTATAAATAAACAATGACATCTAGCGTTAATTTTACAATAATTCATCTAAGACACATTTTTCAATTTTCTAATTCTAATTCCTTTTCTTAGTACTTTAGGAAATATATTTTTAGTACATTTTTAGCAAAGACACATCTGTTGTACATACAGCTTTTCAGAACAAGAGAAAACTTTTGAACTTTCATAAAAAAAATTATTCAAAGCTTTTTCAAAATTTATTCAAGCTTTTTTTTCCAATCAATAAATTAATATAAACTTTTATAAAATATAATTTGTATAAAAGATTTTACTAAATAATGTGGTTGTAACATTTGATAAATTTTATTACAATTTATGAATTTATAAAATTGTCCAATATCCCAATGCAATTAATTAATTAAATTTTCTATTCTATTTTGGAATGCAAAATTTATGAAAATAAAATAATAAATCTTTAAAAATATCTCAAAACTTTTTCAATAAAATATTTATTTTAAAATGTAGTAAATATTAAATCCTCATTCTAATAAAATGAATTGTAAAAATAATTAAATATTCTTATTTATTCAACCAAAAGAGAAAGGTTTTTTAACAGAATTTAATATACATACGTACATACATAAATCCATTCCATCATACGTACGTTTACGTATATGGTAAAGAAAAATATATCTATAAAAATAAACAAAAACAAATAAAAAAGTTTGAAAGAATAACAACACCTGCCTAAAAAATATATTACAAAGTACATACATATAAGAAAAGCAAGAACCACCGTATAACTTTTTTTTTTTTTGTATATCATTTTATCTCTTTCTTGAATGAAAAGCATAGCTACATAACCGCTATTTCATTTCTGTATAACAAAATGAGAGAAATATATATTTTGGTGTTTGCTGTAAAAGAATTTCGCAGTTCAGGTAGCAATTAAAAATATGTATCAGAATTTGTTTATTTTAGTACAATTTTCATTGTAAAATGTAAGTACAATTTTCAAATGATTTGATACATATTTTTTGTTCGTAAAAAAATATTTCTGTACTAAAATTAAATTTTTTAAATAGGTAATAAAATAAAAAATATATAGAAATTCTTGTATTATTTTTGTAATATTTTACATTAGATAAACTTTGAATTATTGAATTTTTTCTACTTTTTTTTTATACAACACAGGTTCTAAGAATTCCAAATAATTTTTAAAATAAGGATTGATTTTAGAATAAAAACAAATTATATGTGAAAAATAAAACCATTCTAGCAATATTATGACAATTAAAAATTTACATAACCTAATTTATTAATATTTACATTTATATTTAGAGGTTTTTCAATTCAAAGTATTGTTTTTTATAAAAGATATTTTGTGGATAAATTTAGAAAAATTTCCGTCTTATTTACACGCACAACATTTTTATATCTTTTTCTCTGCTCTAACACTTTCATGGACATATTAATGTAATGAAAGTCAGCCTATAGTTTAAGTAATTAAAAACAAAATAAGCTCGAAAAAAACACTTTAGAATTCAGATATTATGTAGAGCTAATTTTTGAATACAATGCAGATTATCTGGGCATTGTTCCACGAGCTGTCAATGTTTTAATTTGTATAAGATAAAAGTATAATTTTAATTAATTTTCCTCATATTTGTTACAATTTTAGTCTTACACAACAAAAACATATTATATAATTGATTTGTTATTTTATATAA
This sequence comes from Dolichopus griseipennis, assembly GCA_963082915.1. Lineage (NCBI taxonomy): Eukaryota > Metazoa > Arthropoda > Insecta > Diptera > Dolichopodidae > Dolichopus > Dolichopus griseipennis. The sequence continues at coordinate 5,051,517 of OY720444.1, forward strand.
TTCTTGAGACTCTAATAATAATCTTGTATTCCTTTTCCATTGATACTGTATCAATTCTCCAAGAGCAAAATTGGATAACTACTTCCCAAAATCGAATGAACTGAAAGAGAATGATTAAGGAGGCCAAGGTTCGATAAAGGACTGTAGCTCCATAAAAGAAGAAGATTCTATTCCATAGCATCAAAGTAATTTATTAAGTTATACTTTTCTTTAAAATTTTATATGTAAAACAATTATGCATTTGAAACTAAAAGTATTGAAAAATACTCTTAACTTTGAATAAATTAATTCCAAAATTGTATTTAAGGATTTTTCTTCACAATTCATAAATTTATTTAGAACATGTTTTTATAAATTTAATTAAAATTAATATGAATTAAAGATGGTGTCGAGAGAATCAATTTTTTTTTTGACTTTCAACTTAAGTCGATTTGAGTCAACTATCGGTGTCGGGGAAATCAATTTGTGTTGTTTAAAGTCGTCTGAGTCGACTTTAAAATTCAAATACATTTTTGTGTTTGAAATTACATTATGGCATTGGCGTTGTTTATATTTAAATCTATTCTGTTAAATTTATTCTGTTATTGGCGTTGTTTGTGTTTAAAAATTTAAAGAAAAATTAAAATGAGTAATTTAGAAAGGTAAATAAAGATAAATAATTTATATAAATATGAAAATTTTTATTTATTATTTTCAGGAAAAAATGTTTCAGCAACAGGAAACAATTAGAAAAATTATGGAAGCAACAACAAAAAACTCATTGCAAAAATTATTAGTAGTAAATATAATGCAGCACAAAATAAACCGTCTAAAAACTAAAAAAAAATTTTCGTTTAAATTATTTTTATAATACAGACATTCCTGTTGTCAAAAAATCAAAATTGAAACAACTTGATTCAATTAATTGAAACTAATTCAATTGACTTAGCCGACACCGGGAAATTTTTGAGTGGAATTGAAAAATGTCAAAATCAACCAAGTTGAATTGATTCTCCCGACACCACCTTAAGTCTAATTTTCATTACAGCAATTTACTGGGCTAAAAGTTAGAGCATAGGCAGAAGATACAAAAATACAATTTGTGCGACAAAGAAAAAACGATAAATTACTGGGAGAAACATCCATAATCCTTGGAGAGTCATCCATTAATCCTTAGACAAGTATTGAGAGAGTACCATAATCCTTGGCAAAAAGATGTTCTCTAAGGTCTTTTTCCTATAAAGTTGCTACTACACACAAAAAAAAGTGTATTCTACACAAAAATTTTTTGCATACTATTACATACATATTTTTATGGATACATGACATTTGAATTTTGTAAACAAACAAGAGAATGTAAAAAATGAAAAAAAAAATTTTATATTATGGTTTGATGAACGAATTTTTATTTAAAATTATTTGCAATTGATTAATATTTTATCATTTATTTTAAATTAATAAAAATTTAACTTTGAATTGAAAAATTCGCGAAATATAAATTTTAAAAAATAAAAAATAAGGTTATGTAATTTTTTTTTTGTCAAAAGATATAAAAAAATTTTAATATAAATTTAATCATTTTACTCTTTCTCTCCTTTATTGAGAGTATACTATATATCTCTCTTTCTAAAGTTAAGAATACTGGGCAAAATTTTCTCATGAAAATCACCATGCCTTTAAAACTTAAATATTAATTTACAAAATCCACCAAGTACAATTTTATTTTTAGTACACAAATTTCTATTATAGAAAATTCCAGTAATTTTCTATACAATTTTTTCATACTTTCCAACACTATTCCATCAAATACATCAAACATACAATTTCAGCAAAACTTCTGAGTAGTAGGGGCAAATTGAAATATTTTTTTCAATACATAGTGTAGTTTCCATATTGCGTCGTCTTTTTTTGGTCCAAAGTGTTCAGGAAAAAAAAAAAAAATATATATATATATATATTATAAAATATAAAAGAATAAAAAAATATTAAAACCATTTTTTTTTCTGCCAAAAAAGGTAAAAAAAAAAAAAATAAAGAATTTTTTTTTAGAAATTAAATTTCAAAATATTTCTTATAAAAAATAAATAAAATTTTCTTCGTCCTTTCAAATTTAAAAAAAAGAAAATTTTTTTTTTTGTGTTTAGAATAAAAAAAAAAAAAAAAAAAAATTATTTTAGTGAAAAAGAAATACCAAGGTAAATATTAAACATCATAAGAGAAAAAGAAAGGAAAAATATACATATATATATATATATATATATGTTATATTATATATGAAAAAAAAAAAAAAAGTACAGTAGTACGGGTGTTGCGTGTCCCATTTTTTTTTTTTTTTTTTTTAAAATTAAAGTGATCTAATTTTCTTTTTATTAACCATTTTTTTTTAGTACAGTAGTTAGTAGTTAATAACTACGAATTACGATACTACTATCAATTTGTTATTAAAAAAGTATTCAGAAAGTAAATATAGACATTAAAAAATATATATACATATATACATAGGTACATATATATATATATTCTGAATAAGAAGTTTCTAAAAGTTTGTAACCATTTTAAAATTAATAAATTTTGAAGATACATACATACATACAGACATATGAAATTTTATTGAACCTAAATTAATTTTATAAAAAAATAATTGTGTGATATTTAAATATTTGCTTATTTAAAAAAAAATTTTTCACGTCAGCATTTCAAAAAAAAAAACCAAAATATTTTTAATATAATTTTTAATTTTTTTTTCGTTTCATTTAAGATTTGGAAATAAGAAAAAAAAAAGAAAAGAAATCAAAAAAAAGAAAATTTAATAAAAATTTTTACTTTAAAAATAAAAAACGTACGAAACGAGAAATTTTTTGCTTAGTTGTAAGAAAAAAAAAAAAGGAAAGAAAGAAAGAAAGAAAAAAAAAAAAACAATTCATTTTTTTATTTTTTGACTTTCAATTCAATTCAAATCGTTTTTTGAATATGTGTATATATATATATAACTAATATACAAATACATATATATAAAATACAAACACACATATAAAAAACCAACCAACAAAAATATAGAGTACGATCTCTAAATGGCCATTTTGCAGTTGCTGTGATTTTTCCATACACCATACCGCTAAAAAAAATTGAAAATTTTTTTCATATTGTTGAAAAAAACTAAACGAGAATTAAAAATCAAAAAGGTAAGTTCTGTTGATTTAGATTTTATTTTTTCAATTATATTTAATTTTACAATTTAAATTTTCAAAATTTTTTTATTTTAGAATCAATTTCAAAATATAAAAATTGATTTTCAAAAACTTATTGACTTGCAAAATCTTAAAAAAAAAATAAAAAAAAAAAAACCGACCCAATCGACCGACATTTATATGTACATTAACAGTGTTGCCACTTCAAAATTTTCAATCCGGTCAAATTTGACAGTTTGACTGGAAAACTTTTTTATAAAAAATTCAGTCAAAAAATCCAGTCAAAAGTTTTTTAGAGTAAAATACTGTTAAAAAATCGGTCAAAATAAAAATTTAATTAAGAAAGACTTAAAATTAAGTATGTATAATAAATGTATGTATATAATTTCTTTGTTTATGGATTGATTTATGGAGCGTTGCTTATTATAAATTCAAAAACATTATTTCATAAATAAAAACAAAACTTATTTCATACATTAAACAAGAGAAATTCTATGTAACTGGACTGTATACATATGTAAAACTTATTGCACCAAAAAAATATATTCTAAAAATAAAAACTAATTAAAAAATTTCATCCATAAAGGAAATATCCAAATCTTCTTCACTATCGTTTTCGTATATATCTTTTTTACCAATTTTATTAATCACTTCTGATGGTATTTTCATATTGTACCAATTTTCTTTTGGCAAATGATTTCTTATAATCAAAACAGCATTAGTGAGTTTAAGATGCATTCGATTTTTGTGATAATTTTATATGTACATGTATGTATATTAAATGATTTGATGACATTCCAGTATTTCGCAATTGTTGTTCGTTAACTACAATTTGTAGTGGTGCGAAAAAATTCGTTCAGCGTCATGGAATATTTTTAAAAATATTTTAAATTTTTCCGAAACCAAATTATGTCAAAAGCTGTCAAATAAAAAAATAAATCAGTCAAAATCGAGTTTTTTTCCTGTCAAAGAATATTTTTTCCAGTCAAATTTAACCGGAATACTGTCAAAATGGCAACACTGCATACAAAACATATGTATATTATATATGTACGAAAAATTTATATATATATATTTATAATAAATATATATTCTACTCTGTATTTAAATACAAAAAAAAAAACCGAATAAAATTCATTTCATTTTGTAGGTAGATATAAAATTGCCTACTTAGTATAAAAAAAAAAAAAAACAATATACTATATATATATATATATACAGAAGTGTATATATACATATTTCTATATATATGCTTAGGTATATGAAAATAAAAAATGGTTGATTTGAAAATGAACATAAGATTTTTTTTTTCTATATATACATACAAAGTATTTTTATTTTTATTTGAATAAAAATAAAAAAAAACGTAAAATAAAATTCTTAAACATAAAATGAAAGTAAAGTATAAATGTACGTATACAAATCTATATATACTTAATTATAAATACATATATTGAAAAATCATTGACAAAATAATTATTATAAAAAAAACCTAACCAAAAAATACTTAATTTGGTATAAATTCAATTTTGGAAGTAAAATTTTAATTATTATGTACTAATTTTATCCCCGCAATTTCAAATTTTTTTTTTATTCAAAAATCCAAAAGAAATTTAACAAATATATGTATATATATATACATATATATATATATATATATATATATATATATAAATATGTAAAAATTAGAATGAAATAGAACAAATTAAAAAAATATAGAAAGAGATAAATAAATTAAAAAGTACATAATATAAAATTATTATCAAAATTTGAATATAAAGTATATAATATATGTATGTATATATATAAGAAAAAAAAAAACTTTGCGGTGGTTTTTTATTATTTTCGGTTTTTAGGTATCATGGCTAAAATAGTTTCAGTACATTCAGTACTTATTCAATATTTTACTTTAATTACAAACTAAAAACCTCAAAAGTGTAATTTTTACTAAACCACCTAAAAAAAATAAAATAAATTAATATAAATCTATGTTTAGACTCGCCTGATTTACAAAAAAAAAAGCACAGTATGTGCGTAATTTATATACATATATTATACACAAGTGTCAACACACAATATATAAATTGTATGACTTAATTGTACATATGACTTAAAAAGTTAATCTTGATTAAGTAATCTTGTATTTATATTTATTTTTTTTTGAGGAATGACGCTAGTGGCTTTCTTTTCTAATTTTTTGGTTATATTTTTAGACTAGTTTTCAAATTACATTTCCTTATCTCTGTTTATTATTTACATTTTTAAACACAATTTTTTTTTTAATTTATAAATTATCAAGACAATTTTTTTTATCAATTTCAAAATAAATTTGAATCATGAATTGGAATTTAGATTTCAAATTCAATTTTAGGTAATGTAATAAAATATGCGTTTTTTTTTCAGTATAAATTGGCGGGATTCGAAGTATATAAACTTCTTTAAAATCTAATTTATGTGTTTGTAACACATTTGGTTTCGTATTTTTTTTTTCCTTATTCCCTAAATAAAAACTTGCAATTTTTGATATTGTTCATAATTTTCATTTTGTTTATACATTTATATTACATACTTCTTCTTATATATTGTTTTGTGTAAAATCTTTTAAAAATTTTCGAACACCTGGTTAATTTCTTGTAAATTTTTCAATTTACGAATACCTGATATATTTCAATAATACGAATACATAATAAATTTTGTGTTTAAAGAATAAGGAATAGAATAAATATAGGATATGTTGTATTCTTTGCAACATTTCTTTAGATGTCAGAGAAGATAACAAAAAAGTTAATTGTAAAAATTTATTTTTAAATGTACGTACCTATGTAGTCTGTACTTGCAAAATTTGAAGGTGGAAGAAAAAATTTGTATACTCGTATGTTTTGTACTTTTTTAATAATGCAGATTTATACCTATTGGCGCACATTACATACCTATACAATTCATTATTTTCGATTCATAGAACGAAGGTCCGTTTTTTTTTTTTTTTTCTTGTAATATTACCCTACCTATTGTTTAAATTTTATATATGTATCTCTTTTTATTTTTACAATTTACAATTAAAGCATATAAACTACTTTGGAAGGTAGAAATAATTTTAAAGAAGGTATGCAATGCGTACGTTTTTATTAAAAGGACATAATAAAGCATTGTTCTTTATCCTTAAAATGCATTCAAAATTACGTTCAATATAATTTTTTATATAAAAGGGAAAAAAAATGTGCATCTGGTATTGAATTAATACTTTGAAACAAAATTTTGGTTTATTCTATTTGTTACTGTCATTCTTTTAAATTGAAATAGTATAATATTTATTCATTTAAAAGAAAAGAAGTATGTTACATATATACAATTTAAAAATTTTTTTTTTTTTAAATTTTACTTTAATTAATTTTTATAATTTCAGCATTAATTTCCAAGATTTATTTGGGTAGGAATAAACCAAATACAATCTTTTACAGGGAAATAAAAATTGAAATCTATTCAAAATTGATTTCTGGAATTCAATAATGGCACTAAATATAGCCGTCCCATTAACAGGCGTTGGTGGTATATCACCGGTTTCACCAATTGGTTTAGTTGACTGTTGGGATAACGTGAAAATCTTAGCATCGCCAATTGGAAGTGAATCAAGTGGTGTCAGTTCTCTTGACTCTGACGAATTAAAGGTAATTAAATAAGTTAGATATTAAGTAATTTATGATATATAAAACTAATTTATATGTGATGACATAAAACTTTAATAGTGTAGGTACATTGTTATAAATGTATTCTATATTTTTAAGTAAGACAGAATTTTAAATTTTTTAAAATGAACTTAGTTGGTTTCAAACTTATATTTGGAGTATCCATACGAGTACTTGTTATTCATCTTTTGCTCCGGGAAGGTCTGAGAATGCCATTTTATGTCCCAGCTGGACACTTCGATAATGTAGAAGGCAAAATACCAGAAATTGTTCTTTTCATCTAAATTTTACTTAGTAATTTTTAGATGATTTGGAAATTTTTGCGGCTAGCATATTTAGTGCAATATATAAGCTGGAAATAAATTTTTTATTTCTAGAACTCAATTCAGACTAATCTGAGACCGACTTTTTCTTTTTTTTTAAATTTAATTTCTATGTCTTAAAAACTTTCATAACTGATATTAATTTTTTTTTTTGTTAGAACTAAATTTTTTTGATTTTTTTCAATCATGATCAAATATTAATTAACATTTCTTTTGTTTTATCTTTTTATATGATCAATGAATTATGAAAAAAGGGGCAACAATGTCTTTTAAATCTTAATCACCACCAATCGCAGCAAGAGCCTTTACAACAACAAGCATTCACGTTGGATTTAAAATCAACGTCTCAAACAATTGTTACTAAAAACTCAAATCAAAATTTTTCTAATATTAATAATATAAATCTTAATAATATTAATAATATTAATTATATTAATAATATTAACCATATTAATAATAATAACAATAATGCATTATATGTAAATGTCAACAATAATAACAATCAGAAAAAGGTTATTATTGTTAAAAAACCACAAGACTTAAAAATAATGTACAATGGCCGTGATATCTTAGATTTAGGTAAAAATATCGAAACAAACACAAAACTTTGGAATTTAAAATATACATATTTACCCGAAAACAATAATATACCAATGTTTTTGGCAAATCGTTCTCAATATCATCGTTTGGGCGCTAATGGTCACATTCAAGAATACACTTTATATCATTGCGATCACTGTGATTATCAGTTTCCTGTTATGATTAATACTGCAAATTATATGGCTCAAACTTCTTTAAATGTAACATTGACTTCGAATTCATCATCAGCTTTATATACAAATTCATCAATAAATAAATCAGGAATTTCTGTACCAAATACTAATTTAACTAATTCCACATCAACTATAACTTCCATAAATACAAATGGTGGTATTATTGGCAATTCAGGCACCATAGATTCCAAACAAGACAAACCAATCAACAATAAGAATATATCTTTACATAATAACTCGAAGCCAGTTAAAAGAGTTCAATTGACCAAAGAAGAATTAAATGAATGTGATTTTTCCTATACTTTAAAGAAAGTTTTGATTGATTATAATAATTCATTAAATAATGGCATGCAAAATTTTCCAATTAAATGCAATAATAATGTTAATAATAATAATAATGGTATTATATCAAACAATCAAATACCATCAATATTTTCTCATAGTGTTGCTGCGGTTGCTGCTGCTGCTGCATTATCACCACAATTATCTTCACAAGCTACATCACCATCTTGCTGCTCATCATCTGGTTATAGCTCAAATGGTTCTACTCATTCATTATTTTCTGGTGGAAATAATGGTATTAAATATCCAGTTGCTGCTATGGCACCAAATTGCAACAACAACAACAACAATCACAATAACAATATTAATAATATGAACGTACAAAACAATTATAACAAAAATAATGTTATGCCATTTCAACAACAACAAGCTAAATTAAACTATAATAAAAGTCCAACTGGTGGTATTATGAATAACAATACAAACAATAATAACAATTCCATTTATTCGTTATTAAACTCTCTTAATAACAACATGAATGGAAATGGAAACAATAATGGAAACTGTAATAACATATACGGAAATAATTATTGGAATAACAATAATAATAACACAAATGGTGGTGGTTTGTCCTATGGTGCCAACAATAATATATCTAATCAAATGAACATTCACAATCCAAATTTAAATAATAATAGTGCAAATAATCAAAATTTTGCCAGAATGTACAAATACTTTTAAACAAACAAATCCTAACACAAAACAAAATACTTATGCCCCATTTAGAAATTTTTCATTCTTGAAAAATCTTAAGTCTGAAAAATTTTGAGATTGATGTTGCTTTAATTTAAAAAAAAAATATCTTTTCGTAAATTATAGTATTAAAATTGTAAAAAAGAGTTGCAATAAATCAAATATTTATAGTTTTTAGATTAATTATATAGATAGAAAAAATTATTTCTTCTACATAACTTAATTTCTTTAAATTAATTATTATAAATAATGATTTTAAAATCATTTCTATTGAGAACAAGAAGAGAAAAAAAAAGTTTTTTCAATTAAATTTTCTGAAAAATTCTTTTATATAAATAAGTTTTTCGTATAAAAAAGAATTTTGATTTGAATAATTTTTTTATTTTTTTTTTTTTTTAATTTTACGTTTGCACAATACGAGTAAATCAACAGTAGTATATATTGTATGTAAACACGGACATTTTAATTTGAAAAGAAAAAAAAATATGATAAACCAAAAAAAAATCAATATCATTCTCAAAATTTTAATTTTTTAATTCTTAATTCTCCCCCATATACTTATTATATGAATATATATATATATATAAAAAACACTCAATGTTATCATTGTTTTTAAAACAAAATGCAAACCAATATTGTTAAAAAAAAACTAAATATAAAGGCAGTATATAAAATATTAATGGAAAACGTAAAAATAATATTTTTAGTTTTAAGTTGTTTTCTAATTCTCAATTTTGTTGTTTGATTTATAATGTATTAATTTTTTTAATTTTATTTTTTTTTTTAATTTCTAATCATTATAACTACGTAAATCTTATATTTAAGTAAATGGTTAAAGTATAATAATAATAATAAAAAAAGAAAAATAGAGAAGATAAAATTTAATTAATTTTAAGAAGCCAAAACTGAATTTTTTTTTTTAATTATAGATTAAATATTATAAAATTAATTAGTTAACATACATTTATAAACAAAAAAATAATAATTTATTTTCTAATTTTCATTATTTTTGGATATTGTATAAAATCTCCATTTAAAATTGAGAAAAAATATTGTATAACATGTCTCTTATTAATATTTTATCTAATTCTAAAAGGATTAGACTGATTTTAAAATTTGAATGCAATTATTAATTACTTTTAATTATTAAAAGTGTTTTTTTTTTTTTTTTTACAATTTTTAATTACTCAAAAGTCAAAGAATATTTTGTAATTAATTGTATTTTGAAATATCTCAAACGATGAAAATTATTTTGTTAAATGCTTATTTTAATAAACACGCTTAATTTGTATACAAATCGTATCATCTGAAATAAAACATCGCAAATTATTTCTAAAAAATTTAGAAATCAAAATTATCAAATTAAAAATAAAATAAAACTAAAATTGTTGTAAACAATTCAAAAATTAATTAATGTCAGTATTTAAAAGAAAATTTTGATTTCTAAAAAAGAAATTGTAAATTGTTACAAAAATAAATCTTAAATAAAAAAAATTAAGCAACAAAATAATTTTCAGAATTTTTCCAAAACAAAAAAATAAAAAATTTTGCATTAAAACAAAAAAAAAAAAAAAACAAAAATGTTTAGTAAATCTTTAAAAGACGACAAATTGTTTGTTAAAAATTATTGTAGAAAAAAACTTATCACAAAACAAAAAAAAAAAACAAATTTGTATTAGACTTTAATTTATTCTTGCTTTACTCATTTTTTTTACGTATTTTTAAAAAAAAATTCTAATAATAGTTAATAAGTTAAAACTAAAAAAAACATTAAACAAAAACAAAATAATAGTTTTATTTATAAATTTTTTTTTTTAAATTGTTTCTGAATATTTTCTTCAATATCATTATAAATATATATATATATATTTTTTTTAATCTATTAAGTTATGTTTATATTATTAATTATATTTTCTATCATTTTTTTCTTTTTTTTAATATATAAATTAAATTAAATTTGTAATATAAATATATATATATATATATCTTTTTTAAAAAGTCAATTTTTCTGATTTATTTCAGAAATCAATTCAAATATAAATATTTTTGTTCATTTAATTTGTTTTTGCAATGAATTATTAATTAAATTTTAAAATATCGTATAGTACCTTAATAGAATTTATCATTGTATAAATGTAATAAAAATAATACGGCCAATTTATTTATAGTTGTTATTGTGATTATATCTAGAGAAAATATTATTTTTTTTTTTTTTTTTGAATGAAAATGAAAATTGCACAAAATTAAAAACATTCTTTTTGTTTTCTTTCACATTTTGTAAATGTTTTGTTAATAAAAAAAAATTCTGTTGAAAAATTTTAAATAAAATAAAATTTATTAATATTAACCACATGAACTATTCAATTTTTTTTTTTTATGTTACATTTAAAATTCCTATTTGAATATTAACTTTTTAATTTTACATTTTTTTTTTTTAATTGTATTGATTTGATAATTTAGTATACAAAAAAAAACTTAAGATAACTATTTAATTAAACAAAAAGAATAAAATAGTAAATAACAAAAAAAAAAAAAAATGCTATAAATTAAATCTTGTACTTAAAAAAAAAAAAAGGAAAAAGACGTGTATTAAAATTATCAAATTGAAATTAAAAATATATATTATAATATATAAAAAAAATTTAAATTATGCAGTATGAACTAAATTAAAAATATATAATAAGAACATATAACAATATATCAAATTTAAAAAAACATTAAACTCTATCAATTTAATTTCATTTATTTTTATTAAAATTTACAAAAAAAAAAAAAAAAGAAATGGAGGATGAATTAAATCTTTCATTATTGAAAAAAAAAAAACAAAGAAATTTTTTTTTAAAAATTTAAAAATTGACATCAAATGAGTATTGCATTTTTTTTTTTATTTTATTTTATTTTGTCTCTCACTTAAGTGCTTTTAATTCAAATTTTATATTTGTATATGTATATTATATTAAAAATAGTGAGTTTTTATCCCCTAATAAAACTTTTTCCATATAAAAAATACTATATACTTGTAAATATTTTAACAATTTAAATTAAAAAAAAAAGTATTAACTTCCTCTTTTAAATAATAAAATTATGACTAATAATAACTATTTTATTTGTTTTAAAATTAAATTTTTTAATAAAATAGACATTTTTATTTTTTAAATTATTTCAAATTTAAATATTCACAATAAAACTATAAATATTTGAATAAAACGGTTAATATGAAAAAAAAAAAATTCCAATTACCGTCCTATATATCTGTTGTTTATTTAATTATTTTTTAAATAATATTTTTAGTCACAATTTTTTAGTCGTTTTTTTTTTTTCAGCAAAAAAGTTTTGCAATTAAATGATTTTTTTAATTTATAAAAAAAAAAAAGTTGTGTTTAAAAATTGTATTTTTTTTTAAATTTTAATTAAATATAATTCATTTAAGAATAAATTAAATATTATCAAATCCATTATTTAATTATATAAAAAAAATATATACTGAGAAAAAAAAATTAATTAGTCTAATTTTAAACATAAATTAAAAAATGTATTTTTTTTTGATATTTTTCAAATGTAATAAAGAACAAAAAAAAAAAAAAAATGATATGAAAATTGAAAATGAAAAAAAAAAAAAAAAATGGATATTGTTAAATAAAATAAACAAAATATTGATATATTTAATTTTAAAAAATAACATGTCGTTCTTTGAAATATATCTTATATCGCTCTTATCATATTAAAAAAAAGAAAAAACAATTTAAAAGAATAAGTTAGCAATAAAAATTATAAAAAATAAAAATTTTAACATTTAAAATACATAAATTTAAAATAAAACAAACAAACAAAAAAAAAATATATATATATTTTTAGCAAACTTGAAATTTAAATGTAACAAAATTAAGATTTATAAAAATTAAAAAAAAATATTTGAAGTTTTTGTAACAAAAAAATAAAAAAAAAAAAATAAAAGAAAAACCATAAAAAAAAATATTTGAAATTTTTGTAAAATGTGTGATTATAATTTAAGATAAATAATATTAAATATATTAAAAAACTATAAACAACAAAAAAATTAATAATAGTAATTATAAAATAATTAAATATAAATAGTTTATATTGTATGTATTATTAGAAACCAAACAAACAAACAAAAAAATTGAAGAAAAAAAAACATTATGGTTATATGCATTGCAAAATATAAGTTTAAGAGTTTTTTTTTTTTCTTCATTTATAAATTTTTAAACTTTTATTCGTCGTTTTTATTTTTAAATAGTTTTTTAAGTTCTACGTTACTCTCTCGCATTAAACAAAAAAAAAAAAAAACAAAAAATAGTTGTTAGAATACTTATTAAAATTAACGACAACGATCAGTGAAACAATATTATTATACATATATAGAAAAAAGTTTAAACTTAAAAAAATCGCATTTAAAAAAATATTTTTTTTAATCCCAGAGAAAAAATATTTTATTGTATTTTAGTGTATTGTTATTTTCCTTTTTTTTGTTCCGTGGTTAAAAAATATTTAGTGCATTTGTTGTTGCAAAATAGTTAAAAGATCAAATACGCGCAATTATGATATTGATAAGTAATCGTTTTTAGTTCAGAAAAGGTGTCAGCTCAAAACAATAACTATTGCAAAATCTCTTTTAATAATTATTGTTACAGTTAAAATTTATAGTAAATTTCAGATAGTTACTATCATCTTAAAGTTATTTCTTAAAGAAGTTCTGCAAAAAATTCAGTAATATTAAAGAATTTAAATGATTACTGTATTAGCCCAGTTGTATTATTAAATTAATATATTAAATTCAATATCAAATAAGTACCAATTTACAAAAATTACATTTAGCAACAAATTTATTAATATCTGATCAGTCTCAATTTAAATTAAAACTATTATGCCAACGTACAAATGCATAAAACTTTTTTAAATAAAAACATGTCAAAAGTGATATTTCATAAATTCTCAATTAAAAATTATATTTAAAAATCCTATCGTTTTTTTTTTTCGGCTTAATCTTAAAATAAGGTTAAAAAAGGTTTATATTTAAATTAAAACAAGAACATACATCATTTAAGTAAATAACATATTTAAATAATGAAAAAACAAAATAACGAAGATAAAACAAAAATTTCATCCATGACATTCCAAATCAAAAGAAAAAAAAAAAAAATTGTCTAAAAAAAAAAAAAAAATTTAAACTTTTTTCTATAAAAAACAAAAAATAAAAAAAAATATTGTTAAAAAATGTTCAATAAATCCGAATATTACAATAATAGGAATCTTAATTTTTCTTCAAAATACTTTTTTTTGTAATGTGTAATGTGTGTGAAATTTAAGAAGGCTATAATTTTGATTTAAGACAAAAGAAAAAAAACCAAAACATAAAATTAAAAATGCATTTCCCAGTTTTTTAATTTTTTTTTTTATTATTTATTCAAGTTTTTTTTTTTTTTTTCATATTTATAAAAGAAATTAATTAGAATTATTTAAAAAATAAAGGAAAATTATTATGAAATTAAAATAAAAAAGTTATTGAATTAATTACTTAGAAGTTCTGTGATTTAATAAAAAATATAAAATAATTATTTTCAATAACTGAAAATGATTTTATTAAACAAAAAATATTGTATGTTGTATAAAATATAAATAAAAAAGTATAAAGTGCCAGATTTTCCTGAATTATTTTTTAGTTTAATTTTTAAAATAAAAAAAAAAATATAAGAAGAAAAAAATACATATTCAAATATATTTTCTGTTCTTAATTGTTTTTTATTATTTTTTATTATTTTTTTTTATTTTCTAGTCATAATTTCAACGATTTAATAATGATTTTTGTATGCATTATTATGTAGACGCATTTCCCCCTTTTTCTGTGTAGAAAATTAATATTTTTTTTATGTGATGATTACTACTATATATTAAATAAAATATAATTATATATATTTTATTTTTATTTTTTTTTTTTTGAAGAAAAATTAAGATTTAAAAAAAAAAAAATGCAAATTTGAAAATTATAAAAATATCTCTCCAGTCATTATGGCACTGCTAAAAAAAAATTAATATTTAGTATATATTATATAATTAAAAAAAAAATTGTGAATTGTTAATTATAATATTAATATTTTTATTTTATATTTAAAAAAAAAAAATAGTAAAATAGGAGTAATTATTAAGTATGGTGCTGATGTTCATATAATAATAATAATAAATTTAAACATTTATATTTTAAAAATTGACTACTGAATTATATATTATAAATAAAAATAGTATAAGTTTTTCATTTTTCCTTAATTTGTATTCGCTAATTCCATTTATATTAAAAAAAAAAAAATTATTAAAACAACTTGCATTAATTATATTTAATAATTCAAATCATTTTTTTTGTTTAATTAATTTTTTTTAATATACGAGATTCTTTTTTTTTTGAACTTTAATTACTTATTTAGTACATAATTCCTGTGAATTTAAATTCTTAGTCACAACAAAACAGTGTTTACTGCTATTAATTAATTCTGATAGTACCATAAATTAGGTCAAAAAAAAAAAAACTCAAATTTTTTGACCTGTTATTAATAGTACAATTAATAGTAATTTCATATTTCCTTAAACAGGATGATTAAGATGCTTTCTATACGGTTGATATTGAAATATCATAAAATGTAAACGCGCATTGTTCAAAGAATTTTTATTTAAATGTCTTTAATTTTTCAAGTGTAAAATAAAAATATTCATTCATTTAATTAAAAGTTGTTTTATTTTTTTTTTTGAACACATTCATATACACTATTTTATTTTTCAAAAATCAAAATAAAACAAAGGAATTAGCAGAACAAAAACAAAATTTTGACTTAAAGTTTTTTAAAACATAAATTGAAAAAAAATTCTCACACAATCATTTTTACCAAAATACTGAAAAAAAACATGAAAAAAAAAAAACAAAATTAATTTTAAATTAAAAAAAAGATTTTTTAAAAATTAAATAATAATTAATTTAAATTAAAACAAAAAAAAAAAACTTATTAGTACTGATTAAAATTAAAAATGAATTAAAACAAAATTTAATTATTGCCGGCTACACAATTCTTATTAATATATATGTATTTAAAAATATATACATATATATATATCCTTAAATAATGATGAGTGTATAATTAATTTATAAAAATTAATAAATTTTTAGTAATATAAGAGTATACAAACTTGTGATGAATTAAAAAATAATAATAAATAAAAAAAAACAGTAAAGCTGATAATAGACTTTTTTTAAAAAAAGATTTAAAATTTAAATTTAAAAATCAAAAAAAAAACCTTAGTATTAAGTTAAAATTATTAATAAATTAATGAAAAATACCAGATAAATAACTATATATTATTATATATTAATTAAAAAAAAAATTTTTTGAAGGATATAAATTTGAGGAAAGCTTTTTTTATTTTGTTTTTCATTAAAAAATTTTCCTATTTGTCGTTTTTAATATTACCTTTAAACATTACATACAAAATAAAAAAAAATGGTGCACTAATCGTAGTAATTCTCATTAAGAATTCATATATATAACTTATATATATGTACATATAATCAAAATTTATTAATATTGTAGATAATTCTAACAAAACAAAAGATATTAATAAAAAAAAAATTCTTATTAGATCTCTTATTAAAACAATAATAAAATAATTTTTATGAATAAATTATAATTTCATATATAAAAAAAAAAAAATTAAAAAAAAAATTAAATTAAAGTAAATTTATATCCTTCATTTGGAAATTAAATAAAAAAATGCATCATAAAAAGAAAGTTTCTAAACAATGTTTATAAATTTACTAAATTATATTAAACATAAATAAAAAAAAAAAACAGATATATAAATATAAGTAACACCAAAAAATATAATAAATATCTTGAAATCAAATTGCCATTTTTTTAATTAATTATAATTTAAAATTAAAAATAAAAAATTCGTATAAAAAAAAAAATATGGTAAAATCTTATGATTTTATATAGTCCTATAACATTTAAGTATAAAAAAGCAATGTTTTTTTTCTTTTTAATAAAATATTTAATTTTTTTTTGAAATATAATGAAATTTTTTTTTATTTAATTTTTTTTTTTTTTTAAAATGTATTTTTTTTTTTTTTAAGGGAAAATGTATTTAAAAAACAAATAAAACTAAAATGCAATAGTAAAATTGGTAATTGTGCTTAAATATTGCAATAAAAACAAAGAATGCGAATCAAAATCCAAAACTTTCTAAAACTTTGTGTTAAAAGTTGTATATGTCGATGGCGCGATATGTTAACAAGAACTAACCCATATTTATTTTTTAATATTTTTAAAATTTATTTTACTACTCTATTAAATCACTCTTTTACTACTATTTTACTACTGGAATTAAATCAGGTCAATGATTCTACAATTACTTTAGATCAAATTTTTTGATTATTTCGTAAATAATTTAATTACTTTAGAATACTAAATAATATTACATTTAATATAAACAATATTATTAAAAATAAAGAATTAAAAAAGTATTTTTGTAACTTCTTTAAATTAGAAAGAACTTCTTTTTTGGGGTTGAGTCATTTTTACATATCGACATCGATGTACCAATCAATTCTTTTTAATTCTCTCATTTTAATACACATTTCTACTATCCAATAATGAAATAAAAATTATTTTTGGATAAGTTTTTGCTGCATTTAAATTTTCGATAACTCAACAATATTTTAATTAATAAAAAAAACACACGTATCATAAAATTTATAATGATATGTGGTTGGCGCAATAGTGCTCTGTTAAGAATTTTAACATGAACCCTTACTTTTAAAAGGTTAATTATTTTAAATATGTATGGGTATTTAAAAAAAAAATTTACTTAAATTTGAATTTAACCATTTCAGAAAATAAATTTTTAATTATATTTTGTAATAAATTAAATAATA
This sequence comes from Dolichopus griseipennis, assembly GCA_963082915.1. Taxonomy (NCBI): domain Eukaryota; kingdom Metazoa; phylum Arthropoda; class Insecta; order Diptera; family Dolichopodidae; genus Dolichopus; species Dolichopus griseipennis. The sequence goes on from OY720444.1 coordinate 5,069,433, forward strand.
ATATAAAATTCGAAATTTACAAAAAAAAAAAAAATAAAACAAATTTTTATATTAATATTATTATATTATTGGCGCTTTAAAAAGAAAAAGATAAAAAGACTTGTAGCAAAAAAAAAATTAACTAAATTAATTATTTTGTAAAACAAATGTAAGAATGAAAAAACATTAGTGTATTTATTAATTTGATTTATAAAAAAAAACGCTTTTGCTTAAATTTTGTCAATAATTTTTTTTTTCATTATTTATTTTCCCATAGAATCTGTAAGATGTAATTGTTGCAATTTTTATATATATATATAGATTTATATATGTATAAAACACATATGCATGTATATATATATATATATATTAGAAAAAAAGAAAATACATTACTGTGTTGTGAATTAATTTAGAAAAAAACATATTTTTTAAATAAAATGTATTTGAAAATAATATTATATTTAAATTAAATTAAAATTAATACTTAGTAAAGAAACAAAAAAAAAAAAAAAAATGAAACTTGCTTCCATTATAAAAAAAAATTAAAAAAGTAATTAAAAGGAACAAAAATAAATTTAAAAAAGAACTTGAAATATGTGACCTTATTAAATTAGAGTATGCGATCCCCGCCCCCCAGTACAGAATAATTATATTTTGAATTATTTTAATGTATATTTTTTTTTTTGAGATTTTACTTTTTTATGTTTGGATTTTTATTGAATAGAAAATATGTAACTAAATGTTAATCTATACTTTGTAATTGATATGATTAATAAATTATTTCGAAACGAAAAAACAAAACTAAAGCATGAAGATTCAAATGAAAATTTTTTGGTTATATGTAGAGTTTAAATAATTGCGTACAAATTGGATAGATTCATTACGACAAAACTATTAATTAGGTGTATTTGGTAATCTTGAATAAGAAACCATTGATTGCACAAACAATTTCGGTGTATGTTCTACTATTCTACTTTATTAATGTTTTAAACATTTATTGTAATTACACCAAACAATGTTTTCAATATTGTACGCATATTAATATTGTACCATTGTACGCCTCTAATTAAATCTTCTATAATTTCGGCAAAACAATTTTCTGTAATTTATAACAAAAATTCAATAAATTAAAAAAAAAAACAAAAAGTTGCCCAACAAATCACTCCAAAGACTTTAATTCCTCAGTTTTGTTACAAAAATTGAAACGAAACAAACACAATTTTTTAATTAAAAGCTCCAGTAAAATTAAATTAAAACAAAAATTGTAGTTTCTTAAGAATTTTGTAGTAATTTAAGCATATATATATTAATAATAAGTTAAATATTTAGAAAAAAAAAAAACATTAATTGTGACTTTAAGGAAAAAGAATGCTGTAATTTAATTATGTTAAATGTTGCCAAATGAATAAATAACAAAAGAAAAAAAACTAATATTAAAACTAAACAAAAAATTATATTACTTTCAGGCGAATAAAATATTAAAAATTATTAAAAAACGAGCTTTTAAAATGCGACGAACTCGATATTATTATTATTAATAATAACTACAAAAAAAAAAACTAATTTAATTTTAAATAAAAAAAAAAATTATTCTAAAGTTATCATTAAAAAAAAAACAAAAGAAGCAGATATATCTAAAAGATACTTATAGAACATAAGTTAATATTTTAATTAATATAAATAATTAGTTAAAAGATTTATAAAAAAAAAAATACAAATACTTTGATTAAATCAAATACAATTAACCAAAATAAAAAAAAAAATTAAATAAATTAAAAAAAAAAAAAAAATTATAATATATATATAAGAAAATCATACAAACAATGTGAACTTAAATTTATTGTGTCTTGTGTATTTTATTATTTTTCTAATATTAAGGAAAAATTTAAAAAAAAAAAAAAACAGAAATTTAAATATAATATAAATTTTAAGATAATCCTTTTTAGAATTTTAAGTACAATACAATTTAGCTCAACGAATTTGATCAAAAGAATTAAGTAAATATAAATCAAGAAATTTATTATAATTAAATTCACAATATAAAAAATCGCACTTAATTAATTTATGTTTAATAAAAACTAAAAAAACAATAAATCGAAAAAAAAAATTCTACAAAAAAAAAAACATTAATAAAATTAACGTTTAAGAAATAAAATTCATTACATTTCTTGTTTATTTTATTTTTTAATAATTTTTTATTTCATTTTTTTATTTTTCTGAATTTTTGAATTACAAATGTAGATTTTTTTGTAATATCTTATTAAATTAATTAAAAATTTCATTAAATTTAAAATTTATTTGAACGAAAAAGTACCAATAAAAACATTATATTTTTTAATTTAATTTCCTAAAAAAATTATTATTAACATTACAAATTATTATTATTAATATTATTTAAATTTTTTTTTGTCTTAATTTATATTATATTAAAATAAGTTTGTTGCCAAGGCTATATGTGAAAAGAAAATATACATAAATGCAATTTAAAAAAAAAGTTACAATTGACTATTTTTTTTTTTTTCTTTAAATTACAATTTTTTTTTTTAAACAGTGGAATGTCTCAAATATGCAAGGCTATAACAAAGCTCTAATATTTTTTTTGGATGGGCCATATAATTTTTGCGCTCGTTTCTTCATGAAAACCAATGTGTGATTTTTGCAAATATGGCTCATATGTCACTCGTAGTTTGTGTGTCCGAGGCCTAAGCAATATGTTGACTATGATTGTAAAAACGACAAAAAGAAATTTTAAGAGTTTTTCTGAAGGAGAAACATCAAAAACTTATTGGAAGTTAAACTTTAATGAACCTCAAACACCTTTGAATATAAAATGAAATATGGGGATAAATTTAAGGGAGTTTATAATTGAACCGCAAAATTTAAAAGTTACAGCTGATTTCTAGGATTATATAAATTAGTGACAAAATTTTACAAGTGAAAAATCAATTTTTTTTTTTCAATTGAAAGTAATTTAAGTAAAATATAAAGCAATATAAAATCCAAATTTTTTATTTACTACAGAACAAAGGCTTAAGCAAAGGAAAGCGTGGTTTAAACTAAAATCTTAACTAGGGAACCGGTAATAATTCTATTCTTGGTAACAAACAATGTAAAATATTCTTTTACCTTATATTCGTTTTTTATGTTTTCATTACAAGTTTAATTAGAAATACTAAACATTTCGAAATACTAAACATGCATAATTATTTAAAATCATAACATATAAAATAAATTTAAATAACTTTTATTTTAATTAAAAAGAAAAATTTCTTCGATTTATAATAAAAAGAAACAAAGGAAATTCAGGAAATAAATCGAGATATTTTTCGAATAGTACAAATTTGTGCCTTATTTGTTAAAACAAAGAAAAAAAAAATAACGAAAATGAACAATTGAAAAAATGAAATTTGAAAGAAATAGTAAAAATTAGAGCGTCCTCAATATTTTTCCAAAAAATAAAGTGATGCGAAATTTGTTTTTTTTTTTTTTAATTTTTAATTAAGATAAAAAAAAAATGTTTTAAATAAACAATTAAGAATAGATGAAAACTTCTCAATTTTAATATTTTCAAAATTCTAATAATTACCATATTAAATTCTTTTTTTTTTAAATTTTAATTTTAAACACATATCTTTAATTCTTAAGCTTTTATTTAAATAATGACTCAATTTAATTAAAAGAAGCAACTTTTATAAACAGTCATCTGTATAGCCCTCATAATATTGTGCTTTAAAATGTGATTTTGTTCGTTATAGAATTTCTGCTAGCCTTTTAACTAATATAGGCCTGGTAGTAAAATATTTTATAGAAACCCATTTTAACATTAAATATGGAATTTTTCTCTTTTTTGTCTAAATCAAATTAAATTTTGTAAAAAAAGTTTTGATGAGTTGATAGTTGCGTCGAATATAGGTTTCAATAAAATTGAATATTGTATAAATTGATAGCTAGAGGGGTTACCAGGAACAAATAATTATTTTTTAGTTTGATCGTTTTATATAAAAATAAAAATTTTTAAGTGATACAAATAGTTTTTGCTATTTTATTAAAGACAGTATCTGTGCACCAAAAAAAAAAAAAAATAAATCGGTGTACAAATATACCTCAAAAAAATTTAACACCTCTAAGTTAGCAAAAAAAAAAATCTTCAAAATTTAGCTAAAATCTAATTTTTAAATTTTATTTTGCACATTTTTAAAATGTGATAATTAAGAAGCAATTTTGTTGATTGATGAAGTGTTTAAAAACAATTTTGTACAAACTTTGACTGCCATATTCCATTTAAAAGAACATTAAACTTTAATGTAATAATTTTGTTTATATTATTATTTTTAAAGTGGGTAACTAACGAGCATGTAGCTCTTTTATAATCGGGATTCAACATTGAATCTAAATATTTGTAATACCCATAATAACTATATGCAATTGAAACAGTTGAAATTTCGATTTCATAGTGCAATCTATACAGCATTAGTGGATTAAACTATACTTATATTATTATATAAAGATAAAAAGCTGTTATAATTTTATTAACCTGCAACTCGCCTTCCAGATTTAAATTTTTATTTAATAAGTTAAAATAAATTATAATTACACGGTGACCAAAAAGCAAAGTCAATTTAATATTGTGCTGTCCCACCATAATTTTAATCATCAACTGTAGTTAGCATCATATATTAGGTTCTTTATAACGATTATGTATATTAACGAAAATATAAATGACCAAAAATTGATTACTTTAATTTATTAGAGTAGAGTATTTACTTTTATTTTACATATATACAAAAACCTATTTTAGTTTCAGTTAAATTTAAAGTAAACAGTGTAATTAAATACCTGCAATCCTATTCTATTCTTTAAAGATAATTGAGTTTATAAACTAGGTGTTAGTAATTAAGATTTATATCATTTTTAAATGAAACTAAAATAAAAAATAAAATAAATAAATTAAAAAATATCATTTTAGTTTTCACAAACAAACCATATTTAAAAAGTGAGATCAAAAATATATAAAAAAAGAAATTGCATTTCATAAAAAAAAAATATAATAAAACGCAAAATATAACAATAAAAACTTTTTTTTTTTCTAATTAAGCAAAGCAATTAGAAACTAATCAAAATTTACTATAAGTATGAATATATTTATTGTATTTTAATCTATATATGGATATTTGTATCAATACTAAAGTAAATGAAGCCTGAGACTCAATATTGTTCATTATGAGGTATAGTGTTTTTGATAATAAAAGATAACGGTAAGCTGAAACTAATACAATATTATGATCACGAAAAAAGCATAAAAACATATTAAAAAATATCTTTTGCCGGAAAAAAGGTTTAATATGAGTAATAAAAATTAGAAACTTTGATGTAAATGGACTATGTAGTCAATATTTGATTAAAATAAATTTCACCTAAGTTAACGATTGCATAAAAATATATGTTACGTCCCTATTGGCGTGTTGTTTTTTTTTTTTTTTCAAAAAACTAGAATCTGCATTTATGAATCCAAAAAATTTTGTAAAAGGCGCACAAAAAATTAATAAAAATTTTAAAAAATTGTCGCAATTATTACAGAATTTAACATCAATTATTACAGATATTAAAAATTTTCGTATTTTTGCAGACATGTTTCTTTAATTTAATCTACTCATCATCTTTTCGAAATTAATTTAATTTTTTTTTAAAATGTTGTATTAATTTCTTGAAATTTATTTTAATTTAAATAAATATTAATTAATTAATTTGACCGATAGCTACAATGGTAAAGTGGCGGCATTTCAATAGAAAAGTTTGGGAATCAAACCCTGGTCGGATCATATCTAATAAAAAAAATATAATGTATATTACAATAATTTAGTCCTAAGTTTAAATGTCAAATCGGCAAAGGATGGATATTAATATTATCAGGCAATATTTACTATTGTCTGGTATTACAAAAAAAAATAAATAAATTAATTAATAAATTTCAATAAATAATTGACCAACCAATTACACAAAACCATATAATAACTTAAAAAAACTTTATAATGAGCCCATATAACGAGTCTGTATTTAAAATATTATATGTATGTAGATATTTTTTTTTAAATTTAAATAAATATAAATGTATTTAACTTAAATTTTAGTTCCACAAAAATATAAAGACCACAATTTATGCAAAAAAAAAAAATTTTAAATGTAAATTAAGTAAATATTTTTAAGATGTCGTTTTAGAATTAAAAATAAACAAAAAAAAAAAAAAAATGCAAAATAATATTATAATAAATATAAGAAATTATATACATAATATATATATAATAATAATAATAATAATTTACAACAAACATTCTTAAGGCAATAAATAAAATGACTAGAAATTACTTTAAAAAAATAAAACCATCCGATCATTATATATGATAATTTAATAAATATATAAAATATAATTTACTAGATGTAATAATTAATATTATAATTAAATTACATTTATTAATAAAATTATATAAAAGCAGCTCTCAAATAAAATATATAGATTATTAAAATTTAAGTAAAAAAAAAAACCAAAAATAATTTTTTTTTTTTTTTTTAAATGTAAATTCTAACTATATTTAAATAATATTATTAATTACTTAAGATACAAAAGCCCATTTAAAAAATTCAAAATATATATATCAAAAAAAAATAAAAACTCTTTCAAAATAGGGAATCTTACATAAAAATATATGATTAATTAATATAATTATATTTAAAATAACATAGATAAGTGAAATGAAATAAAATACTATTTATATTATATAAAATTAATTTAAATTGTTTTTTTTTTTTGTTTTAATTTTAAAATTCACACACAAAAAAAATACAAAATTTACTAACTATAAACTCTTAAATGTTAGAATTAAAAAAAAAAATAAAAAAAACAAGAATACAAAAAAAAAAAAAAAACAATTTATATACTAAGTGGCATTTTAATAAATAAATTATTACTATTAAAAATAGTTAAATTACAGTTTAATACTGAAAATACTGAATTTAAATAAAAACCAAAAATAATCAAATTATTCTAAAAAAAAAAATATTAAATGAAATAAATAAAAAATTAATAAAAAATGAATGAATTAAAAAAAAAAAACGATTACGTCTTTATAAAACAGGCAATTGTATGTATAGTTTAAGATTTATTTAAAATATTTTCGAAATAAAAATTGTTATTACAAACATCAGTTAATTTATTTAACCCTTTATTTTCCAATTAAAACAATTAAAATCCTGAAAGTACTAATGTTATGTATACAAATTTTATTTAATTTTTTCATTGATTTTCTTTGACACTTGTATTTTTTTTCTAATATTTAAATATAATTTATTTAAAAAAATACTTCTACTTCTACTTTAAATATAACTGAGTCAATATTTAAATTATTATATGTCAAAACATTTTTGTCAAATTAATTGGCCATCAATTATCAAAAATGGTAATTTGTAATTTGACAGATAGGATGACATCGTAAATGTCGTAAAAAAAACTTCAACCTGATACAATGTGAAAATAACACAATGTAAAATTTCTGCACACATTGTGTCGAAAATACAATGTACTTTGTTTACAATTTCGATTGCGTCAAAATGAAATGTCAAAAATTTTAACAATTGTAATAGAAAAATTAAGCAACTCACAAAAATTAAAAATTTATCTACTTTTCTTTCATGGTTTTTTGTTTTTTTTTTTTTTAAATTAGGGGCTTCACCACCACAAAAATAAAATTCAATTGATGAAAATTCAAATTAAAACAAATTAATTCAAATTAAAATTCAAATAACAATTAATTTTTTTATTTGTGTTTGTGTATCCAAAAAATTTTCGATACTCATTTTACCAACACGTGTCGTGAAAATGGGTCGCGAATACAATGTAAAATGAATTTACGGTCATGAGACAATGTAAAATTTTTGAAGTTTACATTTGCGATCATACGACATTGTATTCACGACGTCGCAAACACATTTACGATGTCAGGGATATTAACAAACCACTGACACATGTTTACACATTATTTAAATAAAAATTGACAATTTATTTTATATCCTGGCAATTTCTGTTGCCATCAGTATTGAAAAAGTTTTAAAATTGAAATAAGAGTAAAATAATCGAATATATGAAATATAACTTATTTGTTGAAAATAATACAGTTTAAATAACGGTAAGATATATCTGCAAAGTGTAAGTCGCAGCTGATGTCATTGCCAGTATAGTGTGAAATTATTCATAATAAGAAACGCATAGCAGTCACGTTATCGCCAAGTTACTGTAATATCAGTTACCTTCTAGTGGGAATCGATATTTACTGATTATAAAACATTTTTACAATTTTTACTTTCGAAAATATTTTTACATAAATTACGAACAAAACCATATATTATATATAAATTAAATAATAATTCAATGAAATTATTAAAAATAAAAAAAAAAAATTAAATAAATAAATAAAATTAAATGAAATACTAACATTTAAAAAAAAAAAAAGCATATATATAACTGAGACTGTTAATTTTTTTCCAATGTGATAACATTATTTGAAAAAATAAAGAAAAAACATAAAAAAAAAAAATAATAAAAAAAAAAAATTTAATAAAAAAAAAAATAAAACAACAACAATATCCTTATTCTTTAAGATATACCTAAAAAAAAAAAAAAATGGTTTTAAAACTTAATTAAAAATTTAGTATATATATTAAGAAAAATACGTATTTATTATGTAGTAATTAGTAATATTTTTTTTTTTTTGAATTTCAATAAAGTTATAAAAATAAAAAAAAAATTACTGTTTTTATTTAGTTAAATATATTAAAAAAATAACTGTAACTTTTAACTAATAACTGTATTGGCAGGATATTTCAACTTTATTTCCTCTACCAATTTTTTCAAATTGCTACTTATATGCTCGTTTCAGTCATTTTCTATAGGATGGAGCAGTTTTTTGAATTTATTAATTTTAAAGACCAAAACCGTAATTCGAAAACCAGAAATACGATTACCGGATATATGATTATTAACAACTATACACCCGTATTCTAAATTCCTTCGTAGACTTTCTACGAAAAAATGGCTACGCTACAAAACAAAAACTTTTAGCAATTCTTGAAAATAGATTTAAATAATGTAAGTTTGTTTGAAACTTTTTATTTATACTTTCAGAAGTGAACTGATCACTATATAAAATGCAGTACGAATATGCTACGACGGAATATTTCTTTCGTAGATTTTTCCACTTTTCGTAACGTAAGTCGGAATTGACAATCGCTTTTTCATAGATTATCTCCTACGTAGCTGTACGAGGGAATTTAGAATAGGGGTGAAAGTTTTGAATCAAATTTAATAAATATAATATAAAATAATCACAAGGAGATATTAAATTTTTTTATACTGTCCTTTGTATTGTAAATTTGATTAATTTTTACATTTATATTTCATATGAAAAAAAGGACAGTGAAATTCTGATATCATTAAGAATATCAGGACTAAGAAAGGTATGTATAATATATCACATCAATTGCAATTATATTTTCTTATACTATAATTAATAGTTAAAGAAAAAAACTTTTAACTGAATATATGTATATATATTAAACTTAAATAAAAGCATATTTGGAAACAAGTAGGGGCTCCATTAATCCTACTATTAAGAGTCTATGCAGCTTAGCGCACATTAATTACTAAAAGCAGCTTGTATATTCACAAAACTTAAGGTGGTGTCGCGAGAATCAATTTTTTTTTTACTTTCAACTTTAGTCGCTTTGAAACAACTATCGGTGTCGGGGAAAACAATTTTTGTGGATATCAGTCGTCTGAGTCGACTTTGAAATTCAATTATGACTTTATATTATTGCATAATTTATTATTGCATTATTCTGTTATTGGCTTTGTTTGTTGCTAGTTGTGTTTAAAAATTTAAAGAAAATTAAAATGAGTCATAATTTAGAAAGGTAAATAAAAGATTTAAATAATTTATATAAATATGAAAATTTTTATTTATTATTTTCAGAAAAAAATGTTTCAGCAACAAGAAACCATTAGAAAAGTTAATTATTTTAATGGAAGCTAACGCACTAATTGGCAAAGGAATTTCCAAAAAAAAAACGATTCGGAGGAAAAGTGGTAAATATTTAACTTCTTCCGAACAGTTTTCAGAAATTTTACCCGTTTTGGGCAAATATATTTTTCAAATATATTCAAAAGTTCCGTCAAAATTTCGGAAACTGTAGACCGACCAACCGCTATATTATAATCATTAGCAATACTTAATTGGTAGCTTCCTTGGGCGCAAAATCTTAGCAAACACACGAATTTAACTATATGATGGTATAGATGAAGTTCTTAAACGTCTTAATTTTGGTTCTATATCCCTTAATAAATTAATAAAAACTAGCTGGATAATCTAAAGTTTCTTTTGAATCAAAAATTTTAATATTAAGTACAATTTTTTTTTCAAAATAAAAATTTACAAAACCAAAGGATTTGAAAAGTCCCTTAAACGCCTTTTCATATTAAACAACCAGAAAAAACTCATTATAAAAATTATTAGTAATAAATATAATACAGCACAAATGTCAAAATTGAAACAACTTGATTCAATTAATTGAAACTAATTCAATTGACTTAGCCGACACCGGGAAATTTTTGAGTTGAATTGAAAAATGTCAAAATCAACCAAGTTGAATTGATTTTCCCGACACCACCTTTAATTATATTGATTAAGGATATCCAGAAAATAAAAAATTTTAGCTTGGAATTAAAAAATAATGTTAGACAGGTGTTGAATTTTTAACCCTTAGCTGTTAACAGAAAGGAAAGAGCAAATTTAAAAATTTTTATTTCGTAACGACTTTTCCAATGCTCTTCGGAATAACATTTTTATCCAAAGACAAGTTATTTTATCCAACTAACTTTATACAAATATGGTTTTTAATAAAAAATAAAGGTCAAACAATTTCAATTAAATATCTATATAGGTGGGTACTATTAATTCAATAAATTCGTTTGATTTCAATAAAATTATATAAATATAAAGGTACTCTTTTCGATCGTTTTCTTTTATAATATTTTATATTTTTAATTTTTTTTTTTTTTTATATTTTTATTAAATTTAACAAGCCTTTTTAAAATATGAATATTTTATACATGTATATTTTCTTTTGAACCAATGTCCAATTATATATACAAAAGTATTTTCTTTTTCTTTTCGATTGCACAAAGCACATGTATAAGTATATAGGGCAATAGTGGCTCTTTTTTTTTAAATGTTTGCTCTGCATATACAGATATATATATATATAAATATATATATATATCAAAAAGCATGTGGTCCAAGTAAAAAAAAAGCAATGATTTTTATTCAAATTTCTTATTATTAAAATGAAATAGGTATAGGATAAATGATAATCTTTGAAAAACTCTGCTTTTTAACCAGACAAGCCCTCATCAGGAATCTTTTTAAAGTTTATGTGAAATTGTAAAGTTATATGCTTTAACCCTCTGCTGAAGCATTGGGTTTATACGATTCTGTTCCTGCAAAAGGATATTTCAAGAAATTTTTAAATCTTTAATAGGCCGATTCAAAGGCGATCCAAGAGTGTTTCAAATCCAAAAGGAAATGTGTATTTTTGTTGAATTTTACAGAACAAATTTTTCATTACACTTAACCAACACATATATAAATATATATAATATATAAATATATATTTATATATAAGATGTGAATTATTTTATTTCCAAAATCAAAGAGCGGCTAAAAGAAATTATCGTCAAGTGTACCATATAAAATGTATGTACAAAAAAAAATATAAATTTACTATGTACTTATGTATACTTTTTTTTTATATATAATAGAAATACATATTCAAATACATATATTAATATATTATGTAAGTATAAAAGAAATGATCTTTGAAAGCTTTGAGAACTTTGTTAAAAATAAAGTGAACAAAAACAAATAGAAAAATTTGAAAAAAAAAAAAATTAAATAAGTGAAGAAAAGGGAGAAATGAGCAGTACATAATAATAATAATAATAAACATCAGAAGAAAAAAAAATGGTTAAAAAGGTATCAGCAGTAGTAGTAGTAGTTATAATATATATAGTGCACAAGGAATTCTTTAATTTTGTTATTGAGACCACACAGTTTTTATATTTTTAATAGATTTGAGTTGAAATGCTTTCTTTTTGTTTTTGGGTTTTTTTTATTTTTTGCACTGAATAGAAAACGGAACATACATATATTCATATATGTATGAGTATATAAAAGGGAACTTTATTTGGTCCTTTGATAGGGAGTCAAAAGGTTTGTCAAAGACTTTGAAACAAGGTATATATATTCAAAGAAAAAGTTTTTCTATTTATTATTTGCTTTTAGTTTTTAGTTGCTGTTATAGAAAAGGAACTGTTGAATTTGATTACTGTAGGATCAAATTTGAAAAAAAAAAAAATGATTTTTTATAATTTATTGAGTACTTAAGAAATGTAAATTTTGTACAAGTAATGGTATATATATATATTGAATATATTGAAGTATAAGAAATTATATATAGATTAAATTTATTGAAACAAACACTCCCGCATATTAAGTATATTTAGTCGAATTATCCCTATTATAAGGAATCTCAGATTCTTTTGCTTATAAGAATTCCCTAAATTCCCTTAGAGAGCATAAGGTATCTACTAAGTCATTTAATTTGATTCTGTTATGTTCTAAAGCCTTAATTTCAAGACTCGTTGATTTTAACTATCTCATTCAATGAAGTTATAAAGCTATTTTCTAGCTGTCCGTGCGTATATGTCTAATGATTTGTTTTTCCTTGAGATTCCCAATTTAAAGCTATCCTGGCAATCGTATTTTCTCCTTTTCTAATTATATCCTCGATTCATCTGTACTTTTTAACATTTTATTTGTACTTCAAAAGAAGCACATAATTCATAGTTGATTGGTTAGATCACTAGTAGACATTTGCTTATTTTAAAAAATTTATACAAGTAAATCAAGTTATTGGTGGAAGTGAGTGTGGGGGGAGGTGTGGTCGTAAATGTAAACTTTTTGACGTAAAATATGCCATTTGACATTTATTATGATTTTAAGACCAAACAATTTGCCATCAGTAGACATTCAATTTACAAATAAATTTTTGTGGTCGTAAAAGTAAATTTTTTAGTTTTGCAATGGATATAAAATCAACAGATTGTTTATGTTTTCCACTTTTGAAATGAGTTTCCATCTTGTACAAATTAGTTTTAAGGTGGATGTGTCCCACAACAAACTTTGTGATTCACTTTCAGTTTCACTCCTGTTAATTTAAATTTAAATTAATTTATAAAAAAAAGACATATTTTCTTACTTACATTATTAATCATAAAAATAAAACAACGCTGAACGCTCAAAAAACTTTACCTTACTACTTGGTAAACTGATTGTAAATAAAAAATTTAGTTTGCATAGTTGACGTTAACTTTACACATATTTCACATTTACGACCAGGTTCAGTTAGCAATGATTTTTTACATAATTTTTGGTCGTAAATTCAAAATATGCATATTGACAGCAAATTTACATTTACGACCATAAGAGGGGTTTACAAAAATATTCAGAGATAAAATGCATTCAATATGAGTCAATAGGTTTATTAGTCAATTCCTTTGGAAAAACAATGTATTAAAGTTGTTCATCCAATATTCAAAGGTCTCTGTAAGTTAAAAACGCTTGCTATTTACCTCGTTTTCTTACAATGTTACAAACGAAATAGTAAGTTTATCATATGATATAATTAAAATATGTTTTTTAAAATGAAAAAGAATTAATTTTTAACAATATGACGATGTTATTCAAGTAGAAAAACAAAAAAAATTTTCCTCATTTTTTTTCTTAATTTGAATAGATTTCTTTGTTTTTGAAAAGTTTCTTTTAGTTTTTTTCTAAAAAATAATTATTGTTATTTTAATTTTATTTTTGTGGTAATACTAAAGAAAATTTTCACTTTTTGTTGAATTGTTGCAAAATTAGAGAAAATAATTTGGTAAAGTTGTTAGTAGAATGACAAAAACTTTTAAATTTTCAATTCTTAAAAAAATGTATTTAAATTTTTTTTAATTCTTTTCAATTAAATCTTCTTATTTTTTTACAAAATAAATATATATATATATATATATGTGTATATAGATTAACAATTCATTCTAATATTTTAATAATAACTTTTATATAAAAGTAAACCAATTAATTTTCTTTGATTGCATATTTTTAGGCAATTTAACTTCAGAATAATTTGTTACTTTTTAAATTATGAATCAATACTCACTGAAGTAAGTTATAAACTCAATTTTTTTTTAATTAGAGTTAATCATATTTTATATACCTATATATTAATATTATAATATTTAATACGTGCTGCTTGATTTCAGTATTTCAAAAATGACTTTGATATAAAACAAAAAAATCAATTGGGTTGGATTAATCAGGGTATAGTCTACACAAAACGCGATATATTAGGAATTAATAACTATAATAAAATAGTTTTAGTTTTTAATAAAGAATTTTCTATATCATTTGAAAGAAATCATAATAATTTTTCTATCTTGAAAGTCCATTGAATCGCTTTGTTCGTGTTTTGATTTAAAATTTCTCTTAATAACTTGTTTTCGTCAAATATAAAAATATAAAAAAACATTCTTTTATGACATTAAATTATAATACATTATAGGTTCAGGTATGTTTATTAAACTGATAAAATCTATATAAGGGACTTGCATAAAACTTATCTTATCTAGGGACTTACATAAAATACATTATTACAAAGAATCAAAAAATGTTGTCTTTAAATCTATTTAAAGTTAATTAGAATTAACTAATCAATTTATTTTATTTTTATAAATTAATTGAACTTTACAAAATTACGTTTATTTGAAAAATTAAACTCTTGGGATTCTATAAAAAACAACCAATTATAAATAATTCTACCATTTCTTCGTGATCAAAAGGCGCTTTTCGTCCTTTAAAGATAATCCGCTTTAAAATTCTAATGATTAAACCTTTTAATCTATTAAATACGATAAAGATCTTTTTAAATGTCCTTTTCGTCCTTAAAGTCCAAAAAGTGCCATAAACCATATATGTATATATAAATATTTCTGATCATACATCATGACGTATGAAGTTACCATATCGTTGTTAAGAGGACTTACGTAGAGTCATCATTTTCTAACTAAAAGTCGATTACAGAATATTATTTAATACTTATTGGAATAAATTTCAGTAATCGCACTGTCCATAAAGTTATTAAAAAAACAAACATAATGATTTTTTAATAACTTTTAATGAAATTTATCCCATCACGCACACAAACCTATATACAAAATATTAGTAAAGAATCTTTATCAAAAGAAATAATTTAAAGATTTTATTAATTTTAAAATTGATCCTTGTAATAAACTTAAAAAATAAAAAAAAAGAATGGAAAAACAATTTTCTTTATTTTTATTTTTTTTTTTTTTGTATTTTTGAATAGAAAATAATCATATTGCTATCATAATATTTATGTTTATGTTTATATAATTTCAAAGGATAATTTTCTATGATAGTATTAAAAAAAAAAGACATAGAGTAGAAAATTTATTGAAAAGCATAATAATAGCAAGTATATTGGTTGGTAACTTATTTTTTTTTTTATTATTATTTTATTATTATTTCATTTGAATCCTTGTTTTCGTTTTTGTTTGTTTTTGTTTTTTATTATTTTGTATTTTAAATTTTGTATTCTATTTTTTTCTATTCAATTTTTTATCTGTTATTTTTTTTATATATATAATACATATACATATTATATACAATTTTGTATACAATATATTTTTGCAACTTTAAAAAAAAAAATGTGGAAATAAATAACAGTCAAATCTAGAAATATATAATATACATATTTGAAGGTGCTGTGAAATTATGCCGCAGTGATTTATAGTCAGAAATATGTTAGGATTATTGTTAGTTGAATTTTTTTACAATTTTGCGGGTTTTGTCCATCCAGTATATTATACCTTATTTACTTTAATTAAAGTAATTTTTACTTTAAATGAGAATATTTTTACTTAAGTGAAAGTATTTTTAATTTAATTAAAGATTTTTTATTTTAAGTGCAGATATTTGTATTTTATGTGAAACACTGTCGTTAATTGGCTGGGTCCAGTATATATTATACCTTATTTACGTTAATTAAAGTAATTTTTACTTTAAATGAGAATATTTTTACTTAAGTGAAGATATTTTTAATTTAATTAAAGATTTTTTATTTTAAGTACAGATATTTGTATCTTATGTGAAACACTGTCGTTAATTAGCTGGGTGCAGTATATTATACCTTATTTACTTCAATTAAAGTAGTTTTTACTTTAAATGAGAATATTTTTACTTAAGTGAAGATATTTTTAATTTAATTAAAGATTTTTTTTATTGAAGTGAAAAGATTTATACTTTAAGTTAAGATATTTTTACTTTAATCGAAGACTTTTTTATTGAAGTGAAATTATTTTTAATTTAACTGAAGATTTTTTATTTTAAGTGCAGACATTTTTATCTTATGTGAAGACACTTTTATCTCATTTCCTTTTAATCCTCATTAAACTACTTGGACAGCCTTTAAGAACTGAACTCTTAGACAATGGGATAGCGAACGTATCAAAATTACTAAAAAAATCCTCATTTTAAATAAAAATATCTTCAATTTAAGTAAAAATATCCTCAATTAAAGTAAAAAGTCTTTAGTTAAAATAACAAATGTTTCATTAAATCATACAAAATTTTTAGCTGGAGAAGAAAATATCAAATTTATAAATAATTGATTTTTAATCCTTAATCAGAAATTCTTTTATTTAAAGTAGCTAATTGTATTAAATATATTATAGCTAGTTTAATTTAAGTCCTTTAGAAAAAAGGAGTTTATTTGGGGATTTACTTTTAAATATTTTGGCTTTACTACAACTTGTATTTTTTAAGGCTTCTTGAAAGCGGGGATATCCTTTTACACTAAAAACTCTTTTTTTTAACTTTACTACAATTTTATTCGCTTTAAGTCCTTTAGGAAATAAGTTTTATTCCTTCTTTATTAGGCGTTATATTCTAACTCCATTTATTCTGGCGTTATTTCGTTTCTTCTACCAATTTCTCTCTGCTCTCTTTTTAGCTCACTTTTGAAATTTATTACTCTCAGAAATTCATTTTTGATTGGAAAGTTCATTTAGGTTTTTGGTAATAATTCATTCTGACATAAACTCACACAGCCACATTTGAATATAGTACATATTTACATATACTATAATACATACATATTCTATAGAATAAAATAAAATAAAAAAAAAAATTCTAACTTTGTACTTTTAAGTCTCTATGCGATGCCATCATAATAAAACGTACTGTTACCATTCAACTATAGAGTATTTATTCGAAATTAACGCTATTCATCATGATTCTGAATACAAAAAAAAAAAGGGAAAAAAAAAGTCAAATAATAAAAAAAAAAAAAAAAAAAATTGGAATAATAATAAAAAAATAATAAAAAAAAAAAAATACATAAAAATAACAAGAGAAAGAGAATATATTTACCATTGTGGCAGTACAATTTAGCTTTCATTCAAAAAATTTCAAAAAGAAAAATACATATACATGAATTTATATATTTATACATTGTATATATATATTTTTTTATAATTTTTTCTCTGTTATTGTGTTATTGTGTATAGATGAATCAAACGTGATAAAATATAAATAAATAAAATGATCAAATATTTTTTTTTATGCATAAATCTGAAAAATAATAAAAAAAAATTTTTTCTACTACATCATTCCTATACATACATACATACATATATATATATATACAAAATATTCGAACTAAATCTATAATTCTATGTTGGACTAGCATATATACATTTACATTTGTGAACATATAAAAAAGAATGTCCTTCTAATTACAATTGTAAATTAATTTGATTAATTTAATTCAGATTCTAAAAGTTATTGACCTGAATATCATATAAAGTCAAAAAGGCTTTTGAAGTGGGGGTGTTTTGTAGAATATTTGAATATTTCGGGTTCTTGGATCAGAGTACTGGACTAAACTCAGCTCCCAAATGATGAGTAGTTAATGTAAAAAAACAAAGTAGTTAAGGTAAAAAAAAGGCTTTTGAACTGGGGGTGTATTGCAGAATATTTGAATATTCTGGTTTCTTGGGTCAGAGTACTGGACAAAACTCAGAGAGTTGAATGCTGGGCTATGCTCAAAGAGTTGAATACTGGACTAAGCTCAAAGAGTTGAGTACTGAGCCTGAAAAGAATGAGAACGACATGGTTAGGTAACATTTTGTTAAACCCATAATTTTGGGAAAAATCTAGCTCATCGTGGTAAGGGAAAATTGGAAAAAAACTATTTCTTAAAAATATCCCTAGAATGTGGTTTAATTTTTCAATACATCGAAAGTTAGAGAATCATATGGAGCATCAATCATCAACTGTATGATAATTTTAACTTTAAACTATTTAAATATTCACTTCACTTACTTTTTTTTGGTTCGAACTATTAATATTGAATCCTTACACACATATATACAATTATACTTAAATATATATCTATATATAACATATGTTTAGAATTTGATTTACTGCATTACAAAAGGGATAATTTTGATTAAGACCGATTCAGTTTGGATATTCATCTATATATATATATATATATATATATATATATATATATATATATATATATATATATATAACAATTGAATACATTTTTGAATTTTTGATTCAATTTTAATTTTATTATTTTTTTTTATATTTATTTCATTTTTAAATAGATAATTTATAGTGTGATATTGTAAACTTTTTAAAAAGTCCAGTCACCAGGACTGGATATTTAATAATTGAAAAAAAAAAATCTGTTATACTGTAGTTATTATATTGTATGAATGGAATTTTTGAATTGTAATATTGAATATACACGACATTGTAGTTTCATGATTCAAAAATTTTTTTATTAAATTTTTGATATTAGAAAAAAAAAATTAATTACAATATTCAAAAATTATTTGAAAGTTTTTATAATATTTTACATTGTTTCAGGAAATTTTAGAATGGTGCTATAAAAATTAAGGGAATATTATGTAATTTTTAATATTTGTACTTTACAAAATCCTTTTGGTGAGCAATTATAGATTCGAATAATGTCGGATTTATAATGACCCTGGGTAGCAAATGGTTTTAATAATATTTAAAAATTTAATATGACTTGTAATATTAAATATAAATAATAAAAAAAAAAAAAATAATCGAAAGTTGTGCATTAAACTTATGATTAAAGAATATTTTCTATAGGGAAATTTAAAATAATTTCAGCCAATCCTATAAGTATGCAATAAATTTTAAAATTTTAAAGGACCCTTTTTGGAGTTATAAAAGATCGATTTATACCTTGTTTGTTAACTTTGTTTAGTAGGTAAAGATATTCTTATATAAAATAATAACAAAATAAAAGTTTATTTAAAAAAAAAAGAAGTTTTTTTAGAGTTGTTTTTTATTTTAATTTTTAATATAATTTATTGAAAAATTCAGTTATGTGCAGATTTTATATGATGAGTTTAAAAATAAACTGAGCTTTAAGTCTTGTAAAATATTTAATAATATTAAATATTCCCTTAATAATTAATACAGAAAGTCCTTTACAGTGCTGGGTCCTTCAAATTGCAGATAATAAACCCATTTAAAGATAATTTTTTTTTTTATTTCAATAAAACTACAAGAGAACTTCGATTCTAAGGTACTTCTTATTTAATTTATTTAATAGATTAATTGATTAAACAATACTCAACTTATATTATATTTATATGATTTCATACAAAAAAATTATTTTTATTATTTTTTTATCTTATTTCATGACTATGAATTAATGACTTTATTTCTAAACTAAAATAACTTGAATATAAATGCAATAGATTTAATAGATAATTTAAACAAAAGGGGCATTATTTCATTTTATGCCTTTGTATACTTATAAAAAAAAATATAATAGAAAAAATTCTTAAAAACTTTTATAAAATTATTTTCTTTTGAGATAAAATCTTACAATTTTTTTATTTTATTTGAATCTGTATAAATCGAATATCAATCTATAGATTTTATTCAATTGTGGTACAGTAGTAGACAATTAATTTTGGTGTGTTTAATAATTAATTTATTTCACATAAACTGATAAAAAAAATGTGTTATAGAAGTAGTCGGGGTTTTTGATTTTATTGGACCATTCTATGAAATTTATTTTTTCTATAAAAATCTGTCGGCCTTTCAATAAACAATGGCCACAGAAAATTTAAATTAAGAATTTTTGCATTTAGGATGACTCTCCTCGCAAAATACCTCTAGTATTTGGCCAAATAAAAATAGGTCAGCTCCTACAGTTATGCAATTTAAATATACTGTGTTAAGTCAATGCTTCTATACATTAGTACCAATTTTATTTAAATACAACTATAGATAATAAATCTATAGATAATAATTAAATTTGTATATAATATTCCATATAAAAATATAAGAAGTTTTTCTATATTTAAAATATTAACTAAATAAAATAAATAATATATGTACGCATTATATTTCAATTTCTTTTATTATTGTAAAATTTATATATTAAACAAGATATAAAATAAAAAAAAAATAAATAAAATAATGGGAAAATTTGAATAGAATAGAAAAAAAAAACAAAAAAAAATAATAACAAAAAAAAAAAAATATATTCAAACATATCTTAATATGGTATCTTTAAATGCACACAATACATTCTTTTGTTTTAAAAACATAATGCGTTAATAGTTTGTAGGTACAATTTTCTTGTACATCATACAATCACTTTATTATAACAGCTGAACTTATATATATATATATATATATATATATACTATATATATGAAGAATTATCACAATTATAACTGTCTATACTATTCAAATTCAATACAATTTTATTATAATACACCTTCACATATACTTTTGTCTTAGAAAACTTAAAATTCATATTCATATATCTTTTAATATATATATACTATCGAATATATATATATATATATAAAGATATGTATAAAGATATGTATAGTTGTATTGTATGTATATAATAAATTACATGTAAATTTTATTTTCTATATTTTTTTTTTTATGATGAAACATAAAAGGATAACATCCTTAGAAAGTTGACTTTTCAGAAAAAGGAATTAAAACTTAGCTTTTGTCTTTTGCATCAAAAGCCCTTTTATTCAACATTTTGTTAAGGAACAAAACAATTTATAAACTTATTCATCATTATTAAATAACTATAAATCGTTAAAAAAAAAATATAATAAAAAAAAAATAAATTTTATTTTTTTTTCATTCATTCAAAGGACATTCATATTCTATTTAAAATTTAACTATATGCATATATATATATATGTAAAATTTGTATGTACCTTTATATATTGTAAATATAATTGTCTTGCATATATTAAAATAGTGTTGTATAAAATTGTAAATACGAAAGGAGTAATGTACCTAATAATGTTATATAAATTTTAATGCTATAGTCATTCTTTTTAATTGAATTTTATTTAAAGCCTTTTTCAAATTAAACTTATATGGTAATTGATTTCTTATATTATACATTTATTTTACAGTTTTTGATGTTGGGAGCCTTTAAAATTTAAAAAAAAGGACATTATGAATTCAAATCAAAATATAGAACTTCCTTAAATGCTTTATACTCAGCTGAGTTACCTTTGGAAATTTAATTACAATTAAGAAATGAAAATATAAACTAAGGTAAGGAAGACATCAATTCTAGTCCTGGCAAAATTAGCTTCTAACAGATTGTGAAGTATAGAGAGATGCACTTAAAGGAGTCAGGACAACATAAAAGAAATAAA
This sequence comes from Dolichopus griseipennis, assembly GCA_963082915.1. NCBI lineage: Eukaryota > Metazoa > Arthropoda > Insecta > Diptera > Dolichopodidae > Dolichopus > Dolichopus griseipennis. Next base: position 5,091,352 of record OY720444.1, read on the forward strand.
ATAAATAAAATAAAAGAATCAACTTTAATTCTGGCAAAATTAACTTCCGTCAGATTTTCAAGTATTTGGAGATTAACTTAAAAGGATCAGAATAACATAAAAGGATTTTTGACTTCTGTGTGTTGGTAGTAGATCTGTTATATATGGTAGTGAAGACTGGACTAATAAACTAAACGCCATATAAAGCAGCTACAGTCTCTAATCAAAAATACCATGGATTTAATTGTACACTATTCTACCGAGGAATAAAACGAATCACGAACTATGGGACATTATTCATCACACAAAATCCTTTGTATGGAAAAAACTAGCCCACAGTTGGATATATTATATGCAAAGAAATGAGACTTAATTACAAAAGCGGTATTAAGATTTGAACTATCTGGAGTTAGGGGAGAATAAAACGAAGCAGATATAGCGACTTGAAAAAATACATCTAAAGAAGAATTGGCAGGGAAGAGACAGAGGTATAAGAGAAATGATGGACTGAAGTAAAATAAATCCAAAAAAAATTATTTACCGTAACTTTGGGGAAGCGGGAAGAAAAATACATATTCACATTTTTATCATTAACTGTATATTAAATTATAGATATTCATAAATTTTTTTTTATTTATTTTTTTAATTTATATGTTTAAGATAGGTAAAGATATGCTCTTATAGTTTGTTAATACAAAAGATACCAAATATTTTATTTAAAAAAAAAAAAAAAAAAACAATAACAAGAACAAAAAATGTATAGAAAAAGACAGATAATGAAAGGAATCTTTTACAATATAATATACTTGTATATATGTATATGTTTTTTTTTTAATGTTTTGTTTTAAAATAAAGAACACATAGAATTTGTATGATAATATTATATAAATAAAAGAAATAAAATATGTTTAAAATATATATTTATATATAATATAATATATACATGTATATACATATATTTCAAATTTTAAAACAATAAAAGCTAACAATTGACAAAAACAATAAAGACTAAATAATTTTATGTTTTATTATTATATTTTATTTTTATATTTCTTTATTTATTGAGTAATAAAGAATTAAAATCATGTCATTTATATTTTAAAATAAAATAATATAATAGAAAAATCTATTTAAAATAAAATAAACTAATACATATATGTATATATATTACTTATTTAATAGTAAATGGCATATAAGATTGTTTAAAATTCTATATATTTCTTCCTTAAAAATATTGTAAGGATTCTTTATTACTTAATATTTCTTAAGAAATTTTGATTTAATCATAGTTTAATATTTTACAGATAATAATTATAACTGATTTAATAAAGGCATTTACATTTAATATTATCAATTATATTTTAATATTAATATGGTTTTAATTAAATAAATATTAAATATATATATATCTTTAAAATTTACTTATTTTTATTGTAGGAGAATTAATGGAAATCATCGAAAACCACTCAGAATCACTGCACGAAGTTCATCTGGGTTGTGTTGTAGTTTAAACAACTAAAACCACTACGTTTTTCAAACCAAACTTGGAATGGACCTTAAATACGTATAAATTGTTTGGTTTTTCGGACCGAGATTAAGGAAGGAAATTTGGGTTTGGAATTGGGAGTTATAGAGTAAGTTGGATAAAAATGTTGAGGGATATTATGAAGAATATCATTATTACAAAAGGAAAAAAATCTGACAATCTCATAAAGTCAGCCCTCATAGCAGTAAAACTTTATTCTAACTTAGAGTTGCTCAACTTTATACTTCAACATATTTAAAAATTTTAATTTTAAACTAAAACACATGGAATGCAATCCATTAATTTGTTCAGTTTAATTAAAAAAAAAACTGTTATATAAAAGTTTAATTTTCAGAGCTTCCAAGTTTTTCTAAAATTTAATATAAATTATTTTCATCTTCCCGAAACTTTTAAGGGCTAATTAATACGTTTTTAGAAGTTTGTGTATTTCAGTTTTATTGCAATCTATTAAAAATTACGATTAAAAAATATTTTTAAACGACTTTTATTATTTGTCAGTTAAAATCTAATAATTTATATAATAATAATTAATATAAAATATTTACTTTACTTATTTAAAAATATAAAGAAACTTCAAGAAAACGGATCAGAAGAATTTAAATATCTTCATTAAGAATTTTTTTTTTATATAGTATCCTAAAAATATGCAATTTACAATAAAAAGAAACGATCAATTCTTTTTTTTTAATAACTTTAAAGTTAAAATATCAAATAGAAAATTAAGCTAGTTATTTCTTTCACTGAACCCTTACAGAGCAAGTATTTTGGAAAATATATAAAAAAATATATATGAAAATGAACAAAATGTAATAAGAAACAGAGGAAATCAACATATATATAGAAAATTAGAAAATACTTATAAGCATTTCTTGTTCCGGAAATCATTTTAGGGTTAAAAAAAAATATTAATTATTTAAATAGATATCAAAAACAAATTAAAATTGGTAAATATTATAAAAATAGTTCAAGAAGGGGTTTTATGACTTTATTACTTCCGAAAATTTCAGTTCATTTGACAATCAAACGACTATTAAAAAAAAAAACTAGTACGCCCTCCTATTAAATCACTATATTAAACGAACTGTGTACATTTAAGTGTATAAAAAATGTATTACACAAACAGCATATGAGTATACCTTTATATTTATATATGGCATTTAGTTCAATTCTAGCATTTCTACTCCATCATGTGTACTTGGTTTTAATATATATATAACTGTTATATTAAATTTAAATTTAGTTTTATACCAAAAGTTTATATACAAATTACCTTACATACTATTACATATTAAAAATTTAAAAATGCTTATAAATAACTAAGATCTACACATAACATTTAATATTTTAAACCAAATGCTATTAAATTTAAAATACTTTATGGGAATTCCACAGAAATTGAAAAATTTTAAAGTACCTAAGACTATAAGCAACATATATTTAAAATAATTCCAAGGATTGTAAAGAGAACCAACATATAAAGTTCACATTACTCTAGTAAGGATCACAGAAAGGATCAACAAACATTTAAGAACTATTGGTAGTTGGTTATTTCCCAAATATATATATATACATATATCTTTAAAAAGGAATTTAATTAATAATTTATAAAATAAATTACATATTTGCATTATTATTTTATACTAGCTGTTGGCCCGTCACAGAATGACGGAAGGTCAACTCAAAGAAGAAAGTATGTTAAATAAAATTGCAGCCGTTACATTTTGTATAACGCAGATTATGTTTCGATTCTAGTAATAGATACACAAAAAATAAATAAATGACTCATATAATTTCTTGCTGTATCTTAAAAACTTGAAGATGAATAAGTTAGGTAGTCTACTTTTTGTATGTTTCGTGTTGTATAAAATGCTGGGGTCGTCCCTTCTTGGTATAATTTTTTTCAATTAATATTTTTTTTTATTTAAATGCGTACTTGCTTAAATTAAATAAATTAATAAAAGATTTTAAATTAATTTTATTTAATTAATTTAATCCAAAATATAATATGCATTGAATTTATATTATCCTGTAAATTGAAATTTATCTAAATTTTACATTTATTTTATTTTGTTTTGCATTTGTTTTTGATTTTTAAATCAAAAATTTATTCAAAAAAAAAAAAAAAACAATAATAATAAAAAATGTGGAAAATTAAAATACATAAGTGTTCATAAAAAAATATAAACAAATATAGAAAATAATAAAAGATAGCATAAAACAATGCAATTATCTATTTGGTTTTTTTTTTTAAAAACAATAACAGTAATAAAAAAATAATAAAAAATTAATAATAAAAAGAAAAACAAAAACAACAACGACATTTAGTTTTTTTTTATGAGTTTTCCTCATTTTCTTTTTTTTTTTTTTTAAATTATTATGAATAGCCACGGAAAACAATAGATTGTTTGATTAATAAACAAGAATTACAATACCGAAAAATGAAAAATAATAATAAAAAAAAAATATACAATTCATTTTCATTTAAATTTTCTTTTTTGTTTTTTTTTTTTTTTCATTTGTAAAAAAACAATACATGAAAAATTATGAATAGGACATTCAGCCATGTAGAAGACATTTAAAAAGTGGAAAATTATTTTAATATTATATGTATATATATACATATTATTTTATTATTGTATATATAAATACATATTATTGTATATAATTTATAAATATATTGAATATGTATATGTATATATATATATATATAAGGACCAGGTTATTTAGTTTATCAAAAAAAAAAATATAGTTCCGACTTGTGGTTTTTTGGCATCTAAAATTACAAATTTGCAACTAAAATTCGTAGAGTTCAATGAATGTAAAAGACCCTTTTTTAAATGGATTTTCAAGAGAGTACATAGCTGCATGGAAAAATGCACCCAACTATAACTTAGAAATTTACGTAGACTTTGAAAGGGATTGAATGCCTCACTACAATTTTTCCTTGACCAATTAATGTTACTGTAAATTTACTCTTAGTCTAAGAAGACTTTTTCCGTTCTCCGAGACTTTAATATCAATTCTATGATTCCCAATTTGCCAAGTGCATAATTTTCCCCAGATCTATTTATAAATGTAATATTTTAACCTAATGATCCTATTAAACCAGTATATATATAATACAACTGCATTAGGTTAAGAATTATGCTTTTTAAAACTCGAACTCACAAACTCGCCACACTAGACCAACCAAATTTTGCAGAAAGTTGGGTTATAAACTAACCTAATTTTGACAAAATTTCAAGCATACATCTAAAACCACCGAAGATGTTTTTAAAATTAATTTTAAATTCATTTGAAATTTTTTTAAATATTTAACTTAAGCCCTTGTTAACAACGACTTGTGAGTCTCTGGATGCTACTCATAGATAAGTAGAACGATGTGCGGAGTTGTAACTTATTAATTTCCTTAAGAAACTCTTAATGTAAATATTGATTTGAAATTTTTAAAATTCTTTAAACACAATTGCAACCCTGGCTATAGAATGGCAACCCTTTATATATATTATATATTATTAAATACATAAATTAACAATTATATTTATTTTATTTTTTTTTTTAAATTTCGGTTATTATTAATAAGTTTTTTTTTTATTTTTAAATAATAATATTCAATTTTACGTATGTGGGTTTGTATTGTAATAGGATTAAATTTATTATTGTACTTTTTGTTTTTTTTTTATTATTGTTATTCTTTTATACCTAAAAAAAATGTCCTTGTTTTTTTTCTGTGCTATAAATTAAAAATTAAATAAAAAATAAACAAAAATTAATTATGTTTTGATTTAATATGTATTTAAAAAATAATTTACATTTTTACACTTAGATTTGTTATATTATATGTGTTTTTTATATACATAAATATTTAGATATATAATAACAAATTAAATATATAATAAAATTAGTTGACTTGATTTAATACATAGATTAAAATTAATTGCGTTAAATAAATTGCTTCATTTTTTTTAAATATCTATCAAGCTATTGTTAAATGTTTGACATATAAGTTTAAAAAGATTAAAAGCTTTTAATTAATTCAATTTCGTTTTTCGGAGATGTCTTTCTTCAGACCTTGGACTTAGTCATCCCTTTCAATATGTAATCAAGGATTCTCTTACCATGATTAGGTATTACATATTACATACTGAAGTGTAAAAATTTCTTTATACGTTTTTATTACAATTTTCTGTATCTATCTGTTAACAGATTTCTCATACGTTTTGATTTTTTTTTTTTCTGTTCAAAATTTACATTTTATCAGTTTCATTTTTTCTTTCTCTTTTGTATGTAAGCATTTGTAGTTAGAAGTATTTTACATGTGTGAATAGCACTTAACATAACATACTAGTCAGCAGCAGCAGCAGCAGTTTGTCTTTTATTATATTTAGATATTTACTTTAAATCACCCACCCACCCACTTTTAGGTCCAAAAAAAAAAACAAAAATAACTGTAAAAAAATCTAATAACTTTCCAATTTTCAAAATTCCATTTTTTACGAAGGCCTTTAAATATTTAAAAAAAAAAAATTTAAAATGAAACAAATATATAACATTATCTGACGTTAATGACGTTTACTAAACTTTTGAAATGACAGTTCAAAAAAATGTCGCTAACCATGTTTCAAAAATGGCTGAATTTTTTTTTTCTAAAAATGTACTCTAAAATTTTCTTATTATGTGTATTTATTTTTTAAAATTAAATATTATTATTATGTATGTATATTTATTATTTTCTAAAATTTTATTATTTAAAATGGCGATTAAAAAAAAAACAAACCGAAAAAAATCCGATTAAAAACTAGAATTTTTCATTTAAAAATTCGTATTATTTACTAGGCGCCCAGAATTGAAATTTTGTAGAAAGCAAATTATTAAAAAAAAAAATTGTGTACTAAACGTGTCTTTGCTAATTATTTTGTACTAAATTTGTCCTCGCTAATTACTTTGTCTCCGCTAATATATTTGTCAGCAAAATTTACGATCACAAAAAATGTCTCGACTAAAAAATGTCCCAACTAGAAAAATATCGTTTATTCAGCCTAAAAGTATGCAAACTCGATTTTGATCGTGCTTTTGGATAATCTGATTTTTTTAGCGAAGACAATTTTGGATAAATTTTCTTTTTGAGAAAAATTACATACTGAAAAATTTGTATTCTGGGCGCCTAGTGTAAAATGTGATTTAAATATTGAAAATTATTAAAATTAAATCAATGTTTTTTTAATTCAGGATGGGACGTTCAGTGGGACGACATCTATTGTTATTAAAAAAAATTATTTTGAAAAAATAGTAAAGTAGAAATTGAGAAAATTAATAAATTAAATTTTAAATGTTATAATTTGAATTTTCTGTTAATTTTAAATGAATTTAAATATAAAAAATTTTGTTAGAAATTTATTTATGTATTCTAAAATTTTAAACTTTGGTATTCGGTAAAACAAAGATTATCCGATGTAATTTATATTTAAATAACTCTAAAGCATCCTTTTGATTAAAGATAAAACTGAAGATAATTAAATGCATTTTTTCAAATTGTTTTTAAAAAATGATCAAATAAATTAATTTTGAATTTATAAATAGAATTTAGATCCGTGAAAAATAAAGGGAAAGAATTAAATCAAATTTCTTTAATTGATATCCAATTATCTATGGCTTAAATCTTAATAGATTAAATCTTATGTGGTTAGATTAAATTACTAGCCATATAATCATATCAAATCTTTATTCCAGAAAAATTTGTAATTTAATTTAAGTAAAACTGGACAAAATTTTCAAAATATTTCAAAATATCAAATTATATAATTAAAACAATTTGAAATTCAAATTCAATAAATTAATTGTTTTATTTAGTATTTTTTTTTTTTAATTCTTCATTGTTAATTTAAATAAATCTATTGAAAATCATAATATGAAAATTATCTCTTAATTTAACATAAAAATAATAAACAATCATTATAAAAATACATAATTTATATTACATAATATATGCTAGTATATAATATTTACATAATTTATAAATTTTATATTTATAAATGAAATGCAGTTTAAATGCATTTAGAAGGAAAATTGGATCGTTTTTATTAATTGATATAAAAAGAGTGTATAATAAATCAACTTTAACTATAGATCTATAAATGATATTTTATTATACTAAATTTTATCTTAAGATAGTTATTGATTAATTTACACTTACACCCAAGTGCTCGGTGGTGGATATTAATAAGAAATCTTAAATTCTTATGGAACAGTTGGAATCAAAAAAAATAAAGTTAGTATGTAACTAATTATTGTTTAATTCTGAAATTCTTTAAAATTTATTAAGTTTGTCTTTTAAATTTTAAAAAAATATTCAGTTTGGGGTTTTTAACCCCCTTTTGTTAAAATTTTAATTTATTTTTAATATACCAATTTTTTAAGTCATCTTCATATGTTTTATATAAAAAATATATATGTAAGTTTGTAAACATAAATATATATATATATATATTTTATTTACATATTTACTTTATATATACTTTTAACATGTATGTAAAAATAAAGGATACTTTTTTATTAAAATTAAAAAATTATTTTAATTTTTAAGAAAATTTTATATTTCTATATTTAGTCTTCTAATGTGATCAAAGGGCAAGAATTTAAATTCTCTGCTATTATTATATTATTTTTTTTTACCATTTTGTAATTAAATTATTGTTTTTTTATATGTATTGTTTTATTATTTTTTAAAAAAGAGTTAAGAGTCTAGAAAAAGAAATATTTCAGTTATATGACCCCAAGTTATTTTATGAAATCAAAGGTAAGTCATGTTTTGCTCTGTTGGAGATTTAAAGTTGTCTAAACCGTCCGATCCGACCCTATTCCTCTCTACTTATAATCCCTTACTAAACTTCGAAATAATATAACTTTTAAATAATATAAGTTTTATACCATTCATTGATTTTTGAAACTCTTTACTTCGTATCCAGAGTTTATCAAACCCTTTGAAGTTCTTAGGATTAATTTTTAATCAACTGTATGAGTTATTATCGAAAATTGCTACTAATCAATATTGTTATTATTTGAAATTAATAAAGTTTTAGTTAAAATTTCTTTAGTTTTCTTCCCCCAACTGTTACGTTCTCTCAAAATCCCAATAAAAGTAAAATTATAAAAATTTCTGTATCTTTTCTTAGAACTTCCTAAAACGCGCCCGCTTCTTATTTTAAATCCAAATTAAAAATTGTAATATATCGTTAAGATTTAAGAAGAATAATTGTATATACATATCAATTATATAATTGTATATACAACAGTCTAGAAATGTGTTGCTCCTTTGTAATACTAATAGTTGTGACTTGACGTAGAATAAGTTTAGGAAAAATGCCAGGTATAGAAGAAAGCAACTGGGTAGTTTATAGTGGACCTAAAGGAATAGAGTTAATTCACTGGCAAATTTATAATGGACCTGTTAATAGCAAAATATATATATATATATTTTTCTGCTAAACATTTTATATAAAAAAAGTCCTGGAATATCTTAATTAATTAGGTACTGTGATATCTTCTATCACACATAGACTTCATTCATTAAGACCTTCCTTCTACTCTTCTTTTAAATCTTTTTAATTCTAAATTATTTCTGTATTTTATACAGAAAAGATTAAAATAAGTTAAGTGATAAAATTTATAATAAAAATTATTAAAATATTAACGACATTTTAGATGATTAAATCTAATATGAATTCTTAAATCTAAGTTAATACATAAATTAGAAATTAAACTTAACAATATCGCCTAAAAGTATGCATTTTACATTAAGTTATATAATTTTTTAAACTTAGGATTGGAAAATAATTAGGAAAATAAGCTAAATGATAAAATTTATAATAAAAATTATTAAAATATTAACGACATTTTAGATGATTAAATCTAATATGAATTCTTAAGTCTAAGTTAATACATAAATTAAAAATCAAACTTAACAATATCGCCTAAAAGTATGCATTTTACATAAGGTTATATAATTTTTTACACTTAGGATTGTTTCCCAGTATAATAAAAAATACACACTGTATTAAAATGTTAAATTAATGTTAAAATTCCTTAAAATTTCCTATCAAAAGTTGCACCTGTAGCAATACAACCTGTTTATTATTTACAAAATTTATTATTTTAAATAAAATTATAAACGGTGACTGGACTAGAGTTTTTGTATCTTTCAATTTTTTTTTTATTTAAATAATTTTTTTGTTTATTGTTTTTAATTTTGTTTTTTTTTTTCGGAATGATATTGAATCTTAGATTATGAAAATATCATACAATAGACCTTATTCTTTTTACATATATACATATGTATATAATATGAATTTCTATACAATATTTATAATAATAAGTTTATATTGAATACAATAGAAAAAGATTCAAGGATAATTTTATTATTGTATTCACGTACATATAAACTTACTAAAAAATATATAATATATATATATATATAATATAAACAAATAAACATGATAACATGCTTACACACATTAAATACATACATATATTGTTAAAATTTTTTACATGTATCAATTCAAATGATTTCTATTTTTTTTTTTCAATTCTTCTATTCCTATTATTGTTATAAATATATGTATGTTTGTGTGTATGATTATATATAATATATATGTTAATTTTTTTTTTTTTTTTTTTTTTTAGAATAGAAATGAAAAATAACAGTCATTTTTAAATATTTACTGTTTTTTAAATAAAATATATTCATACTTATATATTTTTTTTAAATTGTATATATGCAGATTTGTATATATTTATATATATATTTAGTAGTATTTATAAGTATATATAATTGTGCATACTTATTATATTGTATTTGGTATTCAAGATCTTTTGTATAAAAGTTGCCAAAAGCTTTTATTATTATTTTTTTTATTATTATTTTGTTTTGTTCCTTCTTCTATTTTTTTCTCTTTGTATTTATGTACTTTTATTCTTTTCAAGAATTCTTTTATACTGTCAACCATTCATAGAAAACAGAAAGGATTTTTTTTTTATTATTATTATTATTTGTTTTCTTTTTTTTTTGACTAAAGCCCATTGGGAAGTATTTTCTACTCTCATCCTATAATAAAGAATTGTGAGTTTTTCTTTCCATTTCCTTTGAATTAAAAAAAAAAAATTGTTTTGTTTTGCAATTCGCTATAAAACGAGGACAGATCAATTTAAAAGTGCATTATAAAAGAAATATTTGTTTTATAATGTATGTTTACATTTTTTATTAATTAATTAATAATATATAATAATTAAAATCCAAATGTTATGCTATATGGTCATTATCAGGGTTGATAAAAAGTCAAATTTAAATTCAACTCAAAGCTTAGCTCAAATCAGGTTTATACTCATACTTTGAGCTACAAAAAAAGGTACACAATTTGAACTAGTTCAAAGTTTGAGCTAAAACAATTTTTGTTATGCCACATGGTCATTGTCTGGGTTGTTAAAAAGTCAAATTTAAATTCAACTCAAAGCTTAGCTCAAACCAGGTTTATACTCATGCAATGAGCTACATAAAAAATCTCACAATTATTCCTAGTTGGTAAATTTGAGCTAACTCAATTTTTGAATAAGCTCTACGAGTGAACGTATGTGTACATCTCAAATCGTAAGATAAGTTTGAGTCAGCTCAACGTGTGAGCTAATGTATATATCGCTCAAAATATAAGTTAGCTCAATATTTGAGTTGAGTTTAAATTGAGCTTTGTATTTGAGTTCATGATAATAATTAAAGGAATAGAAACTTAACAGTCTCATTGGCATTCAAGATCTTTTTTATAAAAGTCGCTAAAAGCTTTTATTAATACTTGTTATTTTGAGCTACACGTTACAGAGTTAGTAGCTCAAATTTACAAAGTGGGCTTAAAATTATTTCTACCTAAAATATATTTTATTTTTTTTCAAATTTGATTTCATTTGAGTTTATAAAACTAATTATAATATATGTATGTATGTATTTAGAGTATGACTGGTCAACTTGATGTACATGTACTATATTTAAGTAATTTCCCTATTCTGTTTTTTTTATTATTTGAAAAAATATTACTTTTCTTTTTTTATTCTTATTACTTTTGTAAAATAAAATTAAAAAAAAAAAATAAACAATAAAAGAAAAAGAAAACAATCATTTCAAAGAGTATTTAATAGTATATATAGTTTTGTATTGTAAATTTAGTACAGGAACAAGTAAAGAAAAAATTATTTTACCTCCAAAACAAAAAAAACAAAAAATGTTTTGGATCATTCATTTAATAAAAAATCAAAAAAAAAAAAAAAATAAAACAGAAAAGATTTTGAAACAAAAAAACAACAACAACCATAAAATACAACATTACTTTCTTTTCAGATGTTTTTAACCGCAATGCTATCATAGAAAAAATTTTTTCTTGTTTCCCAATATTCCCAAGTACATTTTTTTTAAATCCTTCATCCTCATTTTCCAATTTTTTATTTTGTTATTTGTTTTTCTTTTTTTTAGTAGATTTTCAAAGAAATTTTTGAAAAAAATATGATTATATACAAGTTTCACGCTGTCAGTCCGTACATTTGCGCAACTGTTATACCATTTGAATTAAAGAGAAGACATTTTAACTACGGGTTGGTATTGGGAAAAAATGTTTTTCATAAAAGAAAGTTTTTACTGTAGCCCTACCTGTACAGAGCTTAAGTCCCCCAAAGTTCGAAAAAGTCCTATATTTAAATTGTCATAACCTAAAGTTCTATAAGAAATATTTTCAATCTGGAAACGGAGAAAGACAGCTGCTTTTATTAGTTTTATATAAATACATTAAAAATAACAAATTTTTAAGGGTTGCCATACGGTACTTTAATTTATTTAAGTAAGTGGAAGTCAATATTTTGAAATTTTTCCTACGCCTCCTATATAAAATATTTAAAAGTTAGTATGAGTCTTTTATAGTCTTCTGTTTAGTGCCTCAAAGGACTCAAAAACTAAAAAAGCTTTTCAATTTTAAAATCCCTGTAACTTGAATTTTTCACTTCTTTTAGGAGTACAGAGCCTTCACCCACCAAGTCATTTAGACAAGGTTTAAGTTTAAAAAACGAATGATTTTCTTAAAATTAATGAAAGTGCAGTCTATTTAATTTTTAACCAGTTTTTAGATGCATCCAAATTTTAGTGCAAATCACAATTTAATTCCTAGAACCTGAAAGTTTTGAAAGGGGATAAAAAAACCTTTAGAATCATAATTATAAATTTTCTCGGTAAAAATTTCAGAACCTTCTAATTTAAAGGGCTATTAGAACTTTGTAAATTGTGAAGATTTACAATTTTAAAAAAACAGTTTAAAAACCACTTAATTATTGAAACTCCAACATTATATTTCGACACATGTTAACAGGCTTTTATGACTGTATTAGGGCTAATATTTAATTTTTTTCCTTACGAAGGAATGCAATGCTAAAAAGCCACTTATCTAAACTATGTGGTGTTTTTTTTGGGTAGTGTGCGACTTTAACGCACCAAAACCACACCCATTTTGAAACAAACCTTTTCAAACAAGGAACTTGTGATACAAATACATTGGTTTCCATGGGACTATGGAAGGATTTTGGGATTGTGTGATTGTGTGTTATTTGGGAATTTTGGATTATGGATTATGGGCGATGGAGAAAATTTGGAGGGATATTGAGGGTAAAAATACAAAGACTGCGTTGGCTAGGACATGTTGTAAGAAGGGAAGAAAATTGTCCGGTGTAAATATGGTGTACGTAGCTGAAGCAGAACAAAACTAAGATGGAAAGAAGGAGTAGAACAAGACTATCGAAATTTGGGTTTGCTGGGCTTATGGAGAACAGCTGCCCAGGATAGAGACCAATGGAGAAATTATCTGAAGTCGGCCGGAGACTCAAGAGTCTCGTAAAGCCATTTATATATAATTGAGGAGAAAGATGTTAATATGGATATCATTATTATTAATAATTTAAAATTAAATTCTGTAGCCTTAAGTCTGATTTTTTAAAAACCTTTAATTATTTTAATCACTTGATTTTCTTATTGTTTTTCTTATTGTTTTTTTTTTTAAATTATGTTTTTTAAGCTTTGTTTAAAAAAAAAAAAAGAAGAAAATTGTATTTTTCACAAAGAAAAAAAAAATGAAAAGCCATCGTTCAAAAGCAAATGCTCTGCTCCCAATTGTAATTTTCTTTTTTTCGAATTCTTTTTTTTTTGTATTTTGAATACAAAATGAAAACAATTGGAACAAATGTGCGAACAGAGCTTTTCATTCAAAAAAATACAAAAAAAAAAAAAAAAAACAATAAGAAAAACAAAAAAATCAAAAAAAAAAAAAACAAAAGAAAATTCGAATTTTTAAATAAGAAAATGAAAAGCAGCAGAAAAAAAGTAAAAAATCAAATAAGAATGAAAATAAGAGAAAGAAAAGAAAAGAAAAAGTATAATAGAAATTGTTTTGTTTTGTATTCTTTCTCTTTCTCTTTTCATTTTTTGTTTTTCGTCCTTTTCTTCTTTTTTGTTTGTTTTTTTGATTTTCTTTTTTTTTTTGTTTTGATTCTTTATTACTTTTATTGTTATTTAAATAGAAAGTCATTTGATTTGCTATATAAAAGAAATTAAATTGAAAGAAATAATTTCTTCAGAAAATTATTATTTCAAAAAAAAAAAAAACAAGAACAAAAAAAAATAAAAAAAAAAAGAAAAGATAAAAAGAAGAAATAATGTAGAAAATTATTTAGTTCAACATTTTTTTTTATAGATCTGCTTAAAAAAATTTCTTGAATAAAAAAAACACTGTTCAGGCAATTCTATTGGGAAAATAAATAATAAAAAGATAAAAACTTATAAAATATTTAAAAAAAAAAAAAATAATAATAATAAGAAAATACAAAAAGAAATTATAAAAGGATTAATAGATTTTTTAAATAGAGATATGGAAAATAATATTTGGAACTAATAAAAAAACTAATAAAATAGTCTAAGGACACTCTGTTTATTTTAAAGGAGATGTTTGATTTTTTTTGGAATTATATATAATTAATACAAATTTAATATGAAGTTGAACTAACATTTCCCGGTACTACTCGGGTTCATTTGATCAAATCAAAATCTTCTCTTCCAGCCTTGGAAGTCCTTTGTAAAATATGAACGCAATTCCCTTACAAAACTTTTATCAAATATTGTGAAGATCGAGGTTAATAAATTACTAAAAACTAACCTTAAAAAATCTTTTATGACGCAAAGGGTTAATAGGCTCTACTACTTTTTGGATTGAACATGTGCAAAGCTTTAAATGAATGGACCAAACTCTCTACTACTCTAGGCTCTACTACTTTTTGGATTGAACATGTGCAAAACTTTAAATGAATGGACCAAACTCCTTAGCAAATGGTGAAATTAAAAAAAATTAAGGAGTTGGTTTTGTGCGAGAGTAATTGGAAAAGCGAAAAAATGGGTGATTAAAGTTTTCCGGATCCCGCTTAAATAATCCTTAAAAAGGAATACAAGTAAATCCTACGAAAATTGTTGTCAATCAGATGTTAAGTGGAGATTTACTATTTTGTTAAAATACACAAAAAAATGAAAATACATTTAAGAGATGGAAATCGAAAAATATTCAATAAACTTTTAAGGAAAATATTAATATGTAGTATTTTTTTGACGAAAATAATTTTGAATTTTCCAGGACATACTTTTATTCCTCCTTAAGGAATATTTACATCCTTTTTGGTAAAATAAAACTGTATGTAAGTCTTGTAAAATTATCAAATATACGCGTATGTAAATAAAGACTTTATTGTAACTATTTCCTTAATTAAATTAACTAATTACGAAATGTCCTTCTTTTTTTTCAAATTTAAATTTTCAAAATCAACTTTAGTTTAAAAAAGTTTTTCCAATTTAAAAAAAAAAAAAGAAAAAAGACCAAAAAAAAACATTTTCACATTTTACGTACGAATGTTAAAAAAATCAACAAAATAAAATAAATATACAACTCGTATATTATTGCAATATGCGTTTATATACACACCTCGACTAACTTATATTTTTAATTACTATTTTAGAATTCAATACAAAATAACAAAAGGTTGAGACAACATAAAAACAAAAAAACAAAAATAAAAAAAAAAAATAAACAGAAGAATAAATAGAAAAGAAAAGTATCCTTTTTTTTTTTAATGCAACCACACGATACATGCATGCCTATAATTAAATCTAAATCAAAATACAATAATATGATTCGACAGGTTTTACAATACTAAGAATTTTATTATTTTAATTTTGTTTTGGTTTTTCTTTTTGTTTTTTTTATTTGTTTTTTATAAAAGATTATAACTATAGTGACAAGGTATAATAAAATTGATTCTCCATTTTGTAATACATATATGTGAAATTAGACTTGATTATATATTCGGACACAATGGAGAAAATGGAACAGGTGAGAGTTTTAATGTAAATTAATTTAGCTATGCTATGGAACGATAACTCCTAAAAATATGAGGGCTTGTGTATTTGATAAGAATGTTGGAGAGCTTCCTAAAATAGACAGATATCATTCAAATTTCTGGAAAAAATTTACATAACTTAAAAAACTGTGAGACTATAGAAAGTTGAGAAAATTGAAAAGGATATAGGGTACCTATATAAAAGGATTTCCATTTTTGGAAAGTTTAAAATTATTATAGGACATTATTTACAAATATATATGCTGCCACAAGAAATTCTGATCCTTCTTCAATATCTTAATTATCTTCAGAACAAAAAAAAATTTTTTGGAAAATTTGGGACCGTTTCAATTTCTAAAAATTGTACAATGCAACAGTTTCCTTGAAATATTTAATTTAAACCCTGGTACAGACTTCAAATATAACGACAATTTAAAAGTTCAAAAAGGTACATATTAATGGAGGTAAGAACCAGCTCTCTCTAATTTAACAACTCATTTGCTTAACCACTAAAACACCAAGACCCCCGGATATGACTTAAAAGTTAATATATTATGAAAAATTAAATGAAAATCAATTGCATAAATTTAGGCGTTATCATTTTAAATTTACGAGTAGATTGGAATATATATTGCTATATAGTATATTCTAATTATCAAAGTAAATTCATACGAATACTCATACCCTTAAGATGACCAGATCAACCATAATCTTATTTTTGTTTTTTATGTTGGTTTTTATTATCATTATTATTTGTATTAAAAAAAAAAAGGGACATTACTGATAGCATGTTTAGTTTGTGACTAGGAATTGCATATATAAAAAGATAATATACTTTTCTATATACATATATATATATATAAATATGTATACATACATAAATATTATCATATATTTTTATAATTCTTTTGAAAATATTTTCGATCATAAAAAAATTAAACAATACAAAAAAAAAAAAAAAAAATAATAAAAAAATTCGTCCTTGTTGTTATATTTTTGTTATTGTTTTTTATTTCTCTCTCATTCAATAGAAAAAAAACATAACTTTATGTATTGTAATGTTTTTTTTTTCTGTTTTTTTGTTTTTTTTTTTATAGAATTCCCCTTTTTTTTTCGTTTATCACAAATCATTTATGTGTACTTTTGTCAAAAATTAAATAAAAAAAAAAACGAAGTAACGAAGAACCAAAGAAAGAAAACCATTTTTAAATAAAAAACAAAACAATGAAACAAAAGTTTTCATTTTCCAATTTTTTTATTTTTTTATTTGAATTTTTCAACCAAACCAACCCCTAAATGACAACAAAAGAATTTGATAGAAAAATTCCAACACCCAAAGAAATAACAATACAAAAAAAAAAAAACTTTTTATATATAATATAAAATACACAAAAGAATGGATGATTCTTTTCATCATCGCAGTATTGTTCAAAATTGTTATATAAAATATATATTTATGTATATATATAAAATTGTAGAGATAGATATATTTTTTTGTATTAGAGAGGTACATATACAATATAATCACATCCACATATACAATATAACAATACAATAATCAGAAAAACAAACAATAAACATTTACAATTCACTGCCATCACCATTCATTCACCAAACAACTAACCAATATTAAATTTTTTTTTTCTATTATTGTTTTTTTGTTTTGTTTTGTAAATGAGAAAAAATTTATGCGAAAATGATGTCCTGATTATTATATCCTTGTATTCTTGTAACTGTGTTGTTATAAACCCACCCACATCTTTATAATATGTAAAAAAGAATTTTATTATCTAGGTTCAATATTATATTATATAGGAAAATTTATAGAATAAGTGTTGAGTAATTTTAAATTTAAAATGAAAAAAAAAAAATGACCAGACAAAATTTTAAGTAATATCGTTAAAAACTTGTATTATTTTCGGAAATTTTTCAAAAGATCGCCCATCATCATTTGTCACTCAACCTAACCTAGACAATGAGTTTTTTATTTAATAATGAAATGAATCGAATTTTTTTTTTTTAATATTTATTTTGTTTTTGTTGTTTTTTTTTTTTTTTTATATAGTGGAGATTAGTGATTTCTTTTTTTTTTGTTTTTTATTAAAACTTAAAAAAAAAATGTTGAAGAAAAGTATTTATTTGATTGGAAAATAAGGATTGGAGTAAAAGAAAATGATAGCGCCTAAATTTATGCAATTGATTTTCATTTAATTTTTTACAATATATAAACTTTAAATTTAAATGCGGGGTTTCGATGGCTTAGTGATTAAGCCAATTAATTGTTAGACTAGATAATGCTGGGTCTTTTCCCTACAGATTGTAAGGTTTTTCGAGGAAACTTACTGAAAACAGTTATTTTTCAATGTAATAGTATTAGTTTTCAATATAGTAATTATAGTGATCCTAAAATGAAACTTTTAATTCTATTATATATTAATTGAATTAATTTTTGATTATTTTTTGAATAAAACTATAAATTTAATTAAAAAAAAAATAAAAATTATTATACTAATTGAACGCATGCAAAAAGAATGAAATTGAGGAAACAGGAACCCAAAAATTTAATTAAAATGTATAAACTTGAATATACTTAAATTAGTTGATTTCTTCAAACAAAATTGAATATAATGAAAAAATCTTAGTGGATTGTTCAAGAAAATATTATAGAAGCGCACATCTACTACAAAACCAAAGAAAAGATATATTGAAAATACAAATTATTAGCAATTTCTGATAACTGAACATTGTTTTTAAAAATTAAAATCAAAATAAAGTTTATAATCATAAAAAAAAAAACTATTTAAAAAGAATTGATATTATCAAAAACACTCTTTGTTCTATTTAATATGAAAATCGCGAGTTCGCGGGTTCTTAAATCTTAAACTTAAAAAAAAACTGAATTTTAGTTGTATGAATTTTATAAATGACTCATAGACAAATATAATCCTTCAACAGAAGTTCTACAGTTCTAAGAAAATCAAATTAACAAAAAGAAATGTATTCAAATAAAATTTTTTTGATATGATTCATAAAAACAAACTTAGAAATTTAATTGAAAATAAATTACCTTAATTGTGTGTATCCTTTTAATACTTAATCATATTAATCCTGTAAAATAATAATCCATTTATGAAAAGAATAGAAATCCAAAATAGGGGTTTTTATCCATATTATATATATATATATATTACAAAAGTGTATGGTATTCCTATTTATTGCTATACAAAAAATTAAATTAAAAACACTTAAAAACAAAACACTGCATATTATTAAGAACTTATATTACAATTTAATATATTTTTTTCTTTAATAGGTTTCGAAAACAGAGGAACATTCTTTTAAACTAATTTAATTACAAATAAATATTTTTTGCATACATTTTGGGGTAATTTGAAATAATTTAAATACAAAAACTTTTCAATCACTTTTTTTTGAATTAAAAATTCCACTTTTTTTTTTAATGAAAATTTTATTAGACAAAATTATATTTAAAAAACTTTTAAAATAAATTGGTAATCAACCTGTTGGTAATTTGATGTAACAATTTATTTATGTTGTTATATTGCTTATGATATTACCCATTATTCCATTTTAATCCAAAAAAGATACACTCTACAATTTTCTAAATAAAAAATTTAAATTTAATACACATATTTAATATTATAATTGATTAGTTTCGATAATATATCACAGAAATTATGAAACGCGCCAAAATTTGTAAAATGCGTTCAAAGACCGATATTTCGAATTAAACTTTTCTAAAACATGTGATATTTTTCTTTTGACTGTAAATTTTATTGTTTTGCTGAATTTGATTCCGTTTACCGAATCTAAAAGATAACACAATCCGATTTTACCGTGGTCCGTTCTTATTTTACGGCAAATTATCCTAAGAACGTCTTGTCAAAGACTATTTATTTCAATTATTTTTCAATATAATTTATTTTGCATCTATTATAGCAAAAAAAAAATGCGCAATCTCAAAGAGAATTTAAAAATTTAACTTTTGTATAACAGTTCAAATGTAATCAGTGATAAAAATAAAAGAAAAAGGGCTTTAATTAAATGAAAATTGTTTGAAATTTGAAAAAAAAAATGTATGTAACAACTGGTTGAACCTGTTGATTGTTTGTTTTATATAAAAAGTTCAAAATTTTATATTTTTTTTATTTACTTTTATGTGTACATCCACTTACCTTGCATAAGGCTGTATTAATATAATAATTAATTAAATATCTTGATAACAGTTTCTAGAATCTATATATGTTTTTTCCTATTTTTCTTATTACCTTTTAGTCTTTCACAAAATTTAAATGCAAAAAAAGTTGAAATTTAAAGGCTACAAAATTTTTAGAATTTTCAAAATCAACACGTTTATCAGGTTTGATTAAAACTTTGATGTTCATATATACATTTTCTCTTAATATAATTATTGGTAACTCTATAATTAAAAAATCCTCTGAAAATATAAGATATATTTTGGTTAAAAAATTAAAACAAATTTAATGTATAGTTTATCAAGTATTTTATTTTTCTAATAATGCCAAGTATTTTATATGAACGAAACTAATAAACACATATAATTAGAAATGAAGAACATAAAAATTAAACAAATTCCAATTTTTGTTATGAAAACAATTAAAAAAAGAATTTAAATATTTTCTACTTTCTGTTAATACCTGAAACAAAAAAAAAAGGGAATGGAAATTGCTAATTAATTTTACATTCTGTTGATTTTATTTTTATTACTTTAATACACAAGATCCCGATTCTTAAAATAAAAACTTTGAATTTATTTCTTGTTATATTAGAACATAACTTATGTTTATGTAGTTTTTTTCAATAAATCCTTATCACGCTGAATTATTTCTTCTTTGCGATTTTTTTGTGCTTCAGATATTGCTTTTTCAATATCTTCAACAGATTCTTCATGTACATTTGAATTGTTTTTCTCGTCGTTGTTAAAACTATTGTTTTTTTCTTCATTAGCATTACTATGACTTTTATCCTTATTACTTTCAGTTTCATTTTCGTCATATTTATCATGAGTCCAACGATCTTCGGTTCTTTTGACATCCTTGCTACGTGAATGTCTTTTAGCAGGACTACGTCGAGTTCTTTCGACACTCTTGCTTCGAGAACGAGATCGACTTCGGCTTCGACTGCGACTGTATCGATTAAAACGAGGCGATCTTGGTCCTCCCCTGTATTGTGCTCTACCTCTATATCCTCCAAAAGGACGACGACTTCGAGATACCCATCTACCACGGTATCCACCTCTATAATTACCACCTCGAGGACCACCCCATGGTGATTCAGATCTAGATCGACTTCGTCGTCCCATTGGACTGGATCTCATTCGATCAACAGAACGCCTCCTAGGCGAACCTGAAGGAGAACGTCTACGAAAACGGGGAGAGCGAACCGGAGAATATCGACGAACTGGGGAACGACGTCTATTTGGTGACCAACGTCTTGGAGATCGAGATCTTGACCTACGATAATCACGATAACGTCCCCGTGACCTTGAACGAGATCTTGATCCAGATCTATACCTTCGATACCGACCACCAGAACGCGAACGCGAACGAGAACGTGATCTTGAACGAGATTTCTTGATTGTTTGATTTAAATTGAGATTTTCTATTGGTTCAGCTAATCTGAAACAACCGAATTTATCTAAAACTATAGGTGGTCGAATAGCAAAAGGTTTAATTTCAGGTTTTGGAATTGGAACAGGTGGTAAAACCGGTGCTGGAGGCACTATTATTTTGGGTTGTTCTTTAATAGGTGAAGGACTTTTATGGCCATGAGAAAATGCCGATGTCATAGCATGCTTTGATCTTTCGTCTATTTTCATGTTAAAACTAGAAGAAGTTCCCGGTAAATTCATATGTGATGATTGTGTATTATTTTCATTAAGGCTTTGCATAGTGCGCTTTTGAATTTGCTCTATTGTTTTTTCATATTTCTGCAAATCGCTTGCTAATTTTGCTTCAACATCAAATGTTGGTAGTGATTTTATTATTCTGTAAATTTATATTTTATTTAGTAACCCGTAAAATTTTATTTTAATCAAAAATACTTTAAAGCTTCTTTTAAATCCATATTATCAATTCCTTCAATTTTTATATTTTTGTCTTTTTTCTTTTTCTTTTCCTTCTTTGGTTTTTTTTCCTTCTTTTTCTTTTCTTTTTTTTTGTCAAAACTTCCTTCGTTCTGTTTGTTCATATTTTTGTGGGCTGAGGCATCAGCAAGTAATTTACGTACACTCGCTTCATAATCATCATCATCTTGTGTCATTTCCAGAAAATTGCGAACCTGAAACAAAATAATTAAAAAGTGATTGATATTTATGTTTGAAGTAAAACGCAAATAAATATTTAATTTTAATCATAGAATACAAATTTATTATTAAAAGAAATGTTCTGAAAAAAAATTTAAACCATTGTTACCTTTGCATTATAGTCTAACTCCTTTTCAGCTGCTTCTGCATTTATTAAATGAAATGGTTTATTAAATTGATATCTTGCAGGACCAGTCTGTATATGTTCTTCATCCATTTTGGTTGAATTTTTAGTTATATTTGAAAATGCTTTCTGTCGTCCACTTTTATCAATTTTAACCTTTTTCTTCTTTTTGTTTTTCGAAGATGACGCTAAAAATGTTTGGATGAGAAAAAAATAAAATAATTTATTCGAAAACATTTCAACGACTCACAAAAGAGGATAAATCTTTAAAAACATAAATCAAAAACTGTTATGATCATTCTTTAAAATCATTTTTTTTTTATATATCAATTAATTCTATTCTATTCCATTTCTCCTGGAATTTATATATTAATTATATAGCTTCTTTTTTAACTAGTAATTTTAGTGATTTCCTTTATATATAAATTTATTGATGTCATAAAAATTCCTAAAATTTTTTAAAATGTTGAAAATTAAACTTAATAAATATTACTTCTGCATTTATGGTGTCCTCAGAAGAACTAAAACTTTAAGTAATATTAAATTTCCAAAAATTACCTGATGATTTACTTGAAGAATCATTTGAAGAAGATTCAGAACTAGAATCACTATCTTCTGATCCACTTGTAGAGGAGTTTCGTTTTTTATTTTTCTCTTTTAGTTTTTTTTTCTTAGATTTTTTATCTTTTTTTGAATCTAATTTCAATTCTAATGTCATCATTTTTGGATCAACTGTAATAAAAAAGAAATGCATATGGTTAAACTAAAAATGTAGAAATTTTCAAGATTAAGGCTTAGAAAATAATAAAATTTAAAAAAAAAAATAAATTATAAGGAAAGTAATTTGATATAATTACAATGAAATACATTTCTATTATTTATAAGTTTTATAATTTTTTTTTTTTTGTAAAATAGAACAAAATAAAAACAATTAGAGTAAAATATGACTTATAAAATAACAATTAAAATTTAAATATTCCGCTTCATTCAATTTACCAACAAATTCAGAATTTTTTCTTCCTCACCTGGTAACATAAAATCATTTGATGTTGTCGCTAATTTATTATTCAAAAATTCCAGTGAGCTTTTTGCTTCCTCATGGTTTGGAATAATCTTCAAACAATCACTGTAAACTTTACGAGCCTTATCTAATTGATTTTCATCTTCATAACTTCTTCCAAGAGCTACCAAAGTCTCCCCCATATATTTTCTTGCGTTAGCGTGGTATGGGTATAATTTTAGTGCAGTTTCGAAATCTTCAACCGCTTTATTAAATGATCCACTATTTGCATATAAAGCTCCTCTTGCAACAAGTCCCTCCACATTCTTAGGGTCAATATTGAGTGCTTTGTTTAAACACTGAAAAGCTTCTGTATGACGTCCTACTTTAAAATGCTCAATACCTTCAGCGACCGACCTATAAATGTATTCGTAATTAACAAACAAAAATTTTTAAAAAAACACAACTTTACAAATTTAAAACACTTTATAACAATAATTGAATTACCTAAAAGCCCATTTACTAGCTTGAGTTTGTCTTAATTCAGTAGCATATTCTTGTTGAGGAAAACGTAATTTAAAATAATTCATTCTTGTAAAATTTTCTTCTGTTTCCAATCCTAACTCAGAAAATAAAATTTCATCATAACTTGGATTAAGAAAAGCCTTTGATTCTTCTAACATTTCTCCAAATGAACTGTCAACGCTAACCATGGCCCGTCTAGAAGAGTAACCATTTTAAATTGTAATTTAAAAAGTAATTTTAAATGCATTACTTATAATATTCCGGTAGTTGTTCAGCGGATATTATACCAAGTGGAGCATTTGCATCAATTGTTAGGGTTCCTTTCATTCCAAGATGCATACGAGCTGCATTACTATAATACGTTGGCAAAAGATCTAAAACTTCACAACATACAAAATCATTTACAGCTAATGGTTTTAAGCTTCCTTTTTTGTCATAAAATGGTATAATATTTTTAGTATCTAAATAAGCCTTAAAAATAAGAAAAAAACATATATTTACCTTTAACAAATCATTTATTAATCAAAACATACCTTAATCGGTACATCTACTAAATATCGAATTAAAGGTTCTCCAGAACAAATAACTCTTACTGTTGGCCAAGAACTATCAACATCTGTTACTTGTCCATAAACAATATCACCCGGTTTAATACTTCCAAGAACATGTTGCAAATGCTCTTTTTTTTCATAAATTTTGTGAATAAAACTTTCAAAGGGTGGAAGAATAGCGAGACCACCTGCGTTAATATCTTAGTTAGTATTGTAATTAAAAATTCCTATTATTCATTGGTTTTTAATATAAGTTTTAAAGCTTAATGTACAGCAATTAAATGTTTAAAAAATTAAAAAATAATAAAGTACTCATTAATCTTTTTAAATATTTGAACATTTTGTATTGCTCCATTTTACTTTTTTATTGTATTTTTTATAAATAATTATATCTAAATACATCTATATCATAAAAATATTTACCATTTATATTTTTTTCCCTCCGTCGTGAAGAATTAATTGAACTATTATTTTCTACTAAATTTTCACTAAAAAGAACCGACGCTTTACGTGCAATAAATTGATGTAATTTTAAACGTTTTGCGCGATCCTGAAATGTTAAATTTTTTTGACGATTTAGGTACACAGAATAATCTGGTTTAGAGAGTCCTAAATGAGGTAGTTCATCACTACCTCTTTCTCCTTCCCAAATCTTTTGTAAAGGTTGCCCATGAAAACTTAATGCCTTGGCTACCAAATTTGAATCCATCTCGCTGATTGAAATAAATTACTTTAAAATTAATATTAATAATTTTAAAACACATACTAAATAAACTTATATTTTTGAAGCACTTTTTTTTTTCAGATTTATTTTACGGAAAATGGAAATATGTAGTTAAAAATTTATCTAAAACAGTATTTAACTAAAATTAGATGTACTTACCGTAAATAGAGAAATTAAATTTCTCAAATATTAATTTGTTTTGCGTGCTATTTATTCTTTTCTATTAATTAAACAACAACCTTTTAAAATATTAATTATTTATATTAACTTTCCAAAATTCAGACGATTCCAAATTAAATAAAAAATGGAGTATTTTTGACAGAAATGGGCGGCATGGCTTCAGTTTGACATTACACATCCTATCGTTTACATAATTTTAAAAATAGGTGTGTTCAATGTTCTTTCAAATTATTTTTTTCAATATTTATAAAGTTTTTATAAAACAAATAGTTTAATTTTTATATTATTTGTTTTAAATTAATTTATTTTCATTAGTCATGTATATTACTTATTTATTCATATTTGTCAAGAGATGGCGGTATTGAAGTTTTTTTTATGAATTTATTAACATGTTCTAAAAATTACAACAAAATAAAATTTTAAAGCAACATTCGATTGACGAGTAAATATTTATATGACACAAAATTAATACTGCAAAAAAAAATAGTTTTCTTTATTATTTTTTTTTTAAATAATTGCAACATCAATTATAAATTTACAAAAAAAAATCAAATATTCATAAAGTAAAATATTTAAAATTTAATTTGCTTGAACAAAAAAATTTTTTCAATAGTAAAAAAAACTATTAAATATGTTTGACATGTTTTTGATATTAATCCAAATTAATTCCCTTTTCAAACTTCAATTTAAAATTAAATAGGAATCTAATTGGAAATTAATTTATAACTTAAATACGTCACTGAATGCACACCTGATATAAAAGTCAAATTTTGAAGGTTTAAAGTAAAAATGTCAAAAAGTACAAATTAAAAAAAAAGTCCCCTACACTAGATCCTAAATTTATCCGTTTGCTAGTTCCTCCTTAATTTAAATTTTAAACCGTTGATAAATTTACAGTGAATATAGATATTAAAATAAACATGTTAGGTCCAATTAAAAATATATTAAAAACGAAACGAATAGTTTTAGCCAGCGGATCTCCAAGAAGGCAAGAATTAATAAGGAATATAGTAAGATTTACAATTTTAATAAATATTTTAAAAAACAAAATCAATATTTTTAGGGTTTAGATGCTGAATTATGTCCTTCCGAGTTTGAAGAAAATTTAGATCCAAAAGATTTTCCAGATTTTGCTAGTTATGTAACAGAAACTGCAAATGGAAAAGCAATAGAAGTTTTTAATAGATTATCTAAAACAAATACTCCTCCAGATATAGTTATAGCTGCTGATACAATGGTTACTCTTAATGACAAATTATACGGTAAACCTGGAAATTCAGATATAGCATTTAAAATGTTATCAGAGTAATACGAACAAAGATTTTAATAAAATTTTATAAAATTAATTAAATATTCATTTTTAAGATTAGTTAGTAAAACCCATGTTGTGTATACGGGTGTTGTTATTAAACATAATGCAGGTGATATAAAATTCTGTGAGTCTTGTAAAGTTACTTTCGGAGATGCTACAACCGAACAAATTCAAGCTTATGTAGATACAGGAGAACCGCTGTAAATTTTTTTTCTAGTTTGAATTTATAAATTTCTAACTTTTTATAATTGATAGAGATAAGGCTGGTGGGTATGGCATTCAAGGTATAGGTGGATGCTTAATAAAGAGTGTAGAAGGCGATTATTTTACAGTTGTTGGATTACCATTGTATAGATTATCTAGTGAGCTTTGTAAACTACTTCAGTGATAATTAATCCAAATTAATATGTAGAGGCTTTTTTCAATTTACAATAAGGAATACAAAATTTTACAATAAAAAAATTTAAATTTACAATAAAAAATACAAAATTTTAACAATAAAAAAATTTAAATTTACAATAAAAAATTGTTTTTCATTATTTTATTGATTAAATATTTTCCAAAAATTTTCTTAAAAATTCAATTTGATTATTAACAGATAGACTGCCAGTACCACCTACAACATTATACTGCTCAACACTAGCATTGTAATCAAAAATTTTATTTACATCTGAATCAATATGAACAATTTCTGGTAGATTTTGAAGGTCAACGTTAGCTAAATCTGTATTATTTTCTTCAGCATATGTAACAATTTTTCCAACCGTATGGTGTGCGGTACGAAATGGAATTCCATTTTTGACTAAATAATAAGTCTGAAAAATTCAATTGTATGAAAATTTACTATTATAATTAATTTAAAAATTTCTAGTGCCTACCAAATCTGTTGCTAACATATCCGAACTCAAAGCTTTAAGCATTGATTCTTCTTGAATTTTTAAAGATAATAAAACGCCAGAGACTATATTTAAAGATTTTTTTGAAAAATCGAATGCTTCAAAAACATAACTCTTATCCATTTGTAAATCTTTGTTATAAGTCGATGGAGTCCCTTTTATTGTCATCATTATTCCCGTTAATGAGGAAAATATTTTACCAGATAAGCCACGTATCAATTCTAAACTGTCTGGGTTACGTTTTTGTGGCATAAGACTACTTCCAGTTGAAAATTCGTCCGATATTCGCACAAAATTGAATTCTTTTGTAGCATAAATAATTAAATCTTCAGCTAATCGAGATAAATGTAATCCAATCATGTTTAATATGAAAATAAATTCAACTATAAAGGAAATTTAATTAATATAATGTATACATAATATATATATAATTGTATAGAGTATACATATATGATTAAAATAACCTATAAAATCACGATCACCCACAGCATGCATACTATTTTGTGTTACTTTTGTAAATCCTAATTTCTTTGCCAATAAATTTCTATCAATATTAAACGGATTCCCAGCTAAAGCACCACTTCCTAATGGAAGTACATTCGATTTTAGTTCATAATCCAATAAACGTAAACAGTCTTCATGCAAAGCAAATGCATGACTTAAGATCCAATGTGAAAATTTAATTGGTTGAGCTCTTTGTAAATGAGTATAACCAGGCATTAATGCTGATTTATACTTAGTAGCTACTTCTAAATGTGCTTGAATAGTTTGTTTCAGAGTGGCTTTTATTTCTGAAATAGCTTTTCTAATCCATAATCGCATATCGGTAATAACTGTCAAAAACAAGATAAACAAGGTTTTAGATAAATAAAACAAGATTTTTTTTTTTATTATGTTAATGATTACCCTGATCATTTCTACTACGTCCAGTATGTAATTTTTCTCCAACTTTTCCAATATGTTCAATTAGACGTCTTTCATTGACGGTATGAACATCTTCATCAGTATCTTGAAATACAATTAATTTTTCAATCCAATCATAACGCACCAATTCTAATCCTTTTTGAATTTCTGAACATTCTTCGGTACAAAGTAGGCCAGCTTCAGTTAAAATTTCAGCATATGCTTTACTACCATCAATATCTTCAGCAAACAAACGACTATCAACTGGTAAACTACAATTTAATTCTATTAAATTTGAATTGGTTTTTGAGTTGAAACAACCTCCCCATAATTTAGACATATTTAAATAAATTTTTTTTTTTTTTTGTTTTAAATATAGGAAAAGGCGATGTATCAGTTATCAATAACGGAGTGATAATCTTTACTGAATATTTTTCATGATTATCATCTAATTAAAAGTAAGTTATTTTCTAATATTGAAAAAAACAAACATTTTAGTCTTTTGATAACATTTTTAATCTATGAGAGCATGACGGTAAAATTAGTGTAGTATAAACTATAGAGTATTGGTATAAGAGCATTAAATAATGTATATTTGAAATTATCTCAATATACACACATTGTAGATAATAGAATACAAGTTTAGCATCTAAAAAAGCATCATTTTGCATTGAAATAAGTTCTAAAACTCTCTAATTTAATATTTTAAACTCTTAAAATCGTCTTTATGTGTTATCTCTATTTTGATTTGCTCATAGCAAACAAATCTATATTATTACGTAAAAGTAATTAAATCTATGTTATTACGACATCCCTTTAAGTTTAGATTATCTAATTCTACTAAATGAATTGCACAATTAATCATATTCATATAAATTTGAATAATGTTAAATTGAATTAATTTGAATTCGATTTAAATTGTGCAGTTTTATGTTAGATCTACCGTTATAAATATGAATAAATGGTTTTTTTTTTTGAATTTACTACTTTACATGCATAGGATTTTAATTTTAGCGGCTTTGAGATACCCAAGAACTGGTCAAAACTAGGTTAATACTCTGGTCAAAAATACTTAATAATTTATATATAATAAATATCATTACGCATTATTTGGTAATATATAATACAAACTAATGATATACATATTTATAAATTAATGATACCTAATACAATAAAGAACAGGTTTTAGTACAAACTCCTATTAGTACTTTATGCAATATTTTATGCTTAATATTGATTTGATTTTCAACAATATACTTATTAGTTATTAATTATTATAGTATTATACCGTTGAAATGACAAGTAAATCAATTATTCAATAATGTAGTATTATATATGGTATTAAAGAACAATACACCCTACGAATAACACTTATATTTATTGAAATATAAAAAGTAATGAAACAACTCATCAAACTAATGTCTTTTAATTTAATCAAACCATCTATAACTAAAAAAAAAATTGAAATAAAAAATTAACATTGATTATTATCTATTCAATAACAAGTAATCAATAGTTTTTTATTAGTTTTGAGATAATATTATAATTTTTTTTATATATATATAAATAATTATCTCACTGTTTGATAATTATAATCATACAAATTATGAAAGAAATGATATTTATTTTAAAACAAGTAGTTATACAATTTTTAGCACATTTTCAAAAAATTTTGTAAAAATGTGCCTATATAGCTTCACTCTGTCCGTCCGTCCGTCCGTCCCTTTTTACCTACGATTGACTAAAAAATATCAGAAATGGGTAGGTATTGCAATAAAAATAATTTAATGTTAAAACTTTTTTTTGTAGCCCCCCCCGTTTCGGAGCTACAGCCCCACAAAGTCGCAAAAAGCCCCATATTTAAACAGTTATAATTAGAGTTCTATAAGGTATATTTCCAACCTGAAAACGGTAACAGACAGCTGTTTTCATAAGCTTTACAAATTTTTAAAAACCAATTGTATAGGGTTACCATACGGTACTAAAATTTACCGTTATTCAAAACTAAGTTTTACAAAATTTTTGATCCCTCATAACTTCGGAACGGCTACATCTAGAAACTTGAAATTTTGGGAGAAGTTAGATCCTTAGAAATAAGTAAGAGTCAGTTAACAAAATTTTTTTGTCACGCCCCCTCTTTAGGAGCTGTAAGGGGTCGAAAATTGAAATTTTGCTAAAAATTTAGCTTTTAAACACCTATAACTTGAATACCAGTCAAAATTTTTTTTTATTTGTATACAAAATTGAAAGCTCCAAAACGAAAGTTTCAATAAGTGTCAAAGGTTTTTCTTAATTTTGACTTTGTCCGTCCGTCCGTATGTTTACAAAAACTTTTACACCGTTTGAAATAGATTCAAAAAATTTTAACCACGGGTAGATATTACAAAAAAATTAATTTCGTAGAAGAATTTTTTTCTGTAGCCCCACCCATTACGGAGCTACAGCCCTTCAAAGTTGGAAAAAGCCCTATATTTAAATTGTTATAACAAGAGTTTATTTAAGTGTATTTTTAATCTGAAAACGGCAAAAGATAGGTGATTTTATTGGCTTTATAAAAATATAAAGTTTAAATGTATAGGGTTACCATACGGTACTAAAATTTACCATTTAGCAAAACTCAAATTTTACAAAATTTTTGGCCCCATATATCTTCTAAACCGTTCAACCTAGGGTCTTGAAATTTTAGGAGAAGTTAGGTCCTCCAAAATTAGTAGTAGTCGGTTAACAAAATTTTTTTGTCACGCCCCCTGTTTAGGAGCTATAAGGGCTCGAAAATTGAAATTTTGCTATTTTCAACCACCTGTAACTTTAACACCTGTTAAAATTTTTTTTTACAAATATGCAAAATTTATAGCTGCAGCATTATATTTCAACATACGTTAAAGGTTTTTCTTAAATTTGAAAGGGTCTCTTTAAATTGAAGAAATTGTTTCTTAGTCTTAACCATTTTTGGTTTGATAATAATATTCTAGGTAAAATTCCAAATTTTGTTGGAGTTCAAAATTGATTTCCCAGAACCGGTAAAAAATGGAAGGGTGAAAACAGGAGGGGGGTGAGCAGATCCATCATAAGTTTGCTAAGCAAAAATTTGGGAACCTTCCCCATTGAAGGGCTACTAGGTCTTCAAAATTAAAACTTTTATGTTTCTATAAAACTGTAACTTATTTACCAGTGTAAGTTTTTCCAAAATTAAACGTTAACATTGAAGCTCCAACATTATATTTTGCACTTATTAACAGGTTTTCTTGAGTGCATTGGGGTTATATTCTAAGAAATTCACTATTAGTCATATATGTAATTATTAATGAAATAACAAAATTATAATATTATCATAATATATATTTTTATAAAAATAAATGATAAAATACTCGGTAAGAAACCGTATATAATTTTGAAAATGTGCTTTTTAAAAACCCTTGGTTTTTTCCCTCACTTGTTAATAGTAGCATTGATTAAGAGATGATTAAGAGAGTTAATATGTAATCGAACATATTAGAAATCAAATAGTTGTAGAAGAAGATTCATATTATTTTAAATTTGTATATATTGTATAGTTCGCATATTGGTCCTTTTAAGCTATTACCAAAGATCATATTAACTATTTAGTTAGTTTTCTCTCTCACTCTCTTTTGAATTCAACACTCGAAATCGAAAGAATTCAACACTGTTGAATACGATAAGCCTCCAATATAGAAACATATAAAATATCAAAGAAGTGTTAAATGTCTATCTACCTTTATAATAACATTTATTTAATATGGTTTTAATTTATAAAAGACCCATAAATCAGACCGGTGGTGGTGTAGTGGCTAGGACGTTTCCTTTTCAATCGAAGGATCGCGGGTTCAACCGCTGGTTTGATCGTATTCAATAAAAAATATAGTGTATATTATAATAGTTTAATAATAAGTCCAAATTAAATTAAATATTTACTATTATCTGGTATTACAATTAAATAAACAAATAAATAAATAAATAAATAAATAAATAAAAGACCCATCAGCACATTACAATTATTTATTTACTAAAATATAAACATGATTCAAAATTAATTTTAATACCTTTAATTCATAAAAAAAAAAAATAATCAACAGGTGCTAAACAGTATCGTAATAAACAATATAATTAATAATAGTGACTTCTACATTATATATTCAATATTGCATATAAACATGGGGAATAAAATTCTCCTAATTATATTATTAAAAAAAAAATTTTAACACCTTAATTTAATCACCTGTTATACTCGTATCCGATAAATTTACACTTAATTCTACATATTCTCATGCATGCATCAGTACTTTCAAATGTTAAAATAATTAAAAAATAATAAAGTTTAGTTAACTTGTTTCTTATCATAGATTTGATTCTGTACTGTACAGACTACAGTGTACTGTTGTTGTATATTAAAAGTTTTTCAACTTATCTAGAAAAAAAAACAAAAGCTTTTTTTTTTGTTTTTATTTTCTTGCTTGATAACTAAAAAGCTACAATTAAATGTAAATTTAAGAAAATAATAAAATTAAAAGCTTTTTCA